>MJUT01062885.1:35057-47956 GCA_002080005.1 Gigantidas platifrons
ATATCTTACCTCCTACATAAATTTAAGAAAATGATTGGTTTAGCGTGAACACGTGGACGCCCTGTATAACTCATACAGGGTGTCTGAGCCTCTTGTATGTTTTTCATACAGGGTTAGTAAATTTCATACAGGGTTAGTAAATTCCATACAGGGTTAGTAAATTTCATACAGGGTTAGTAGATTTCATACAGAGTTAGTAAATTTCATACAGGGTTAGTAAATGTCATACAGGGTTAGTAAATTAACATTAATAAGTAATAGTTTACTTGGTGTATTTTTGGGAAATTACTTGTGCTCTTTAAACATTCTTTCCAGGGTTTTGAAAACAGTTTATTGTTTTTGGAAAAATTTTGACTGTTCTTGCTGAACATTATGTGATATTTTTCTGTGATATTAAATATCGAAAGTTTGTAATTTTCAATTTTTTTATGAATTCTTGAGTATAGACTCATAAAAATAAGAAAAAAAACTCAGAACTTCAAATCCAAAGGGTAGTCGGCAAGATATATTCGTTACACAGTGTGTTAGTGACCTAATACGTTATATACGGGGTCAGTAAATTCCATATGGGGCGAGACGAGTGTCACCAACACACTGTGTAATTGATAATGTGCATATATTGTAAATATATGTGAATATAATATAAATATATGTGAATATAATATAAATGTATGTGAATATAATATAAATATATGTGAATATAATTAATTTCATTAGATTTCAAATTTAATAATGAGCAATAGACATCAGTGTACATGAATGAACGACACTGATCAATTGACCAAACATTACACTCCCACTTTGTTTTCCAGTGGGAACACATCTGCGTGCCTACATAAGCAAGATTGTTTGTTATATGACCAGACATATTGGCCATTGTGTTGACTGTTCTCCGATATACGGATTCTGATTACCTCTTTGGTATCTGCAAACTCACAAACATTCGCCATTAATTTCTCCATAGTCAATTTCAGACAATTGAAATCACATAGCTTTAAACTGTTATTCATTATGAAACAAACAGTGATAGTCAACAATTCTACAAACATCAACAAAACGAACAGTCGTCTATCATGTCAAACCTTTGAGCACGACATTGGCATTGGAAATCCAAATTGTGTCTTGGGACATATAAAGCACATGTCTACGGGTTAATCCAGTTGATGGAATCTTAACCCCCCAGACTGCTAAATGGATCTACGTATATGTTGTTTCACTCACACAAGACTACACTCTGTCATAAAAATAAATGACAATGTAAATATGGACGGTGCAATAGCAGGATCAGTGAATGCGTTCGTAGTTAAAGGACGACTCACTGAGAAGATAGAAAGTATTGGCTAAATACCTACACATACACTTAGAATTTCAAAGAGTTATGTGTTGTGACTTATATATGGAAATCTATAAGAAATATCTAAAAATGATTTTTGTTTCTAAGTGCATGTT
The DNA here is from genome assembly GCA_002080005.1 of Gigantidas platifrons. Lineage (NCBI taxonomy): Eukaryota > Metazoa > Mollusca > Bivalvia > Mytilida > Modiolidae > Gigantidas > Gigantidas platifrons. Next base: position 36,507 of record MJUT01062885.1, read on the forward strand.
CATTAACATCTATATCCTTTCTTGTTTTTGACGTGTCCTATGAAGATAGAAAAGTAAGCGTTCGTGTGTTTGTGTGTTAAGGGTATCGATATTGGACAGCATTCGTTTTTTATGTTATTCATACAAATATAATAGCGGGACTATCATACAATTCAATCATGTACTAAATTATATATAATTTATTAATGATTAATTAGTGCGTGTCTATGTCGTTTAAAAACTGCACAATGTTCTCGACAAAGGCAGTTTTAGCAAATAAATTATTTAAAACATCAACTATATGTAAATATATGTTCTCCGTATTCGGTATAAGTAAAGTGCATATGCTATGCAATAACAAAAGTAATTCTCAATATGAAAGTCTCCCTAGCAGACAAATATAGTATCGGTATGGATGGATGCGTATCTATTTCGTGGTTATATTAAAACTATACCAATATAACTCTGAGACAGAATGTTTTATATTTTGGTTTTTTTTTAATTCACAAAAGGCATCAGAAATATATAAGGGGTTAATCATATAGTAAATCAACGAAAGACAGACAAAACAATGACCAACAGAAAAAGATGAACAATGATCTACAAAACACTATACAGAAAACTAAAGATTTAGCAACACGAACTCCACTGTGGTGATCTCAGGTATGGATGTATTCAATTCATTTTATTAGTTTTAGTGGGGCTCGTGTTGCGCGATCTTTAGTTTTTTGTGTAATGTTTTGTAGATCATTGTTTGTCCTTTTGTATTTTTTTCTTTTGACCATTGTGTTGTCTGTTCATTTTCGATTTACGGCTCTTGATTACCCCTTTGATATCTTCAAACTTAATATATAACATATAACATATAACATATGACATATAACATATAACATATAACATATAACATTTAACATATGACATATAACATTTAACATATAACATATGACATATAACATATAACATATGACATATGACATATAGCATATAACATATGACATATAACATATGACATATAACATATGACATATGACATATGACATATAACATATAACATATAACATATGACATATAACATATAACATATGACATATAACATATAACATATGACATATAACATTTAACATATAACATATGACATATAACATTTAACATATAACATATGACATATAACATATAACATATAACATATATAACATATAACATTTAACATATGACATATAACATTTAACATATAACATATGACATATAACATATAACATATGACATATGACATATAACATATAACATATGACATATAACATATAACACATGACACATGACATATAACATATGACATATGACATATAACATATAACATATAACATTTAACATATAACATATAACATATAACATATAACATATGACATATAACATATAACATATGCCATATAACATTTAACATATAACATATAACATATAACATATAACATATGACATATAACATATAACATATAACATATAACATATGACATATAACATATAGCATATAACATATAACATATGACATATAACATATAACATATAACATATGACATATAACATTTAACATATAACATATAACATTTAACATATAACAGTTAACATTTAACATTTAACATATAACATATAACATATTAACATATAACATATAACATATAACATTTGAAAAAAAAACAATAATGTTGAAGATAAATTGTAACACATATCCATGCTCATATTACATTCCATCTGTTCTCATTCATAATTCAGCTTGTTATGTAGTCATATTGGAGTCATATTTAAAGAAATACTATTCAAGATATTTTCTTTTGAAACCTTTCCCATTATAAACTAGAAAATTTACCTCACGTATTGATTGACAAATTCTGGAAAGCATAAACATCATGAAAAAACTGTTAAAACAGTGATGATAATTAAAAATTGGATATCAAATTTTGTGTGTAAGCTGATTTTCGGTAATAACCAGCATCAGGTACACTGATAATTAAAAGATTGGAAAGCTAAATAATTTATAACATCTGTGGGAACACGTAAACCAAAGGGCCTACCAAACAGGATAACAAAATCGGTAGGTCATATATGCCCGAGGGGGTTATCTTTATCAATAATTACATTATTTATTAATTTCAATTAAGAAATAAATCATGGAAGCCAGAATGTGTAGGGAGTTTTAACATGGATTGGCGGATATTAGTATTTTATCCCGATCCAGAAGCGAGGGATAAATTTTACTAATATCCACCGATCCATGTTAAAACTCAAAACACATTCTGGCTTCTATGATTTATTTCGATTCTGATATGTCTAAGAGTACAAATACGGTATTGGAAGACGATAATTTATATTTATGTAAAGAAGGCTTGTGAAAATGTCTAAGTCTTAAAAGACTAATATTCAAAGCCTTTGTCAGGAAGATTTCTTAAACCGAAGGCAGATTTAACGATACTCAAAATTGGAAGGTACTGCTAGCTCTACGTGTAAGGTATATACAATATACATTAACCCTTATTTTGGTTATAACCAGCATTTAAGAATAATATTTTATGCAACAAATAACATCAGAGCGACACAGATGCACAGCTGTAGAATTAATCGACCGAAGTAAACATACCACTCAACTACAGGCTAATGACTGTCTTGACACATATTTTAGGGTATGAATTAGATTCATTGTGACATACCCACCTGTGACTGCGAAATGAAGAACAGCAATAAAAACAATGTCCTTGTACTTTAAATTCATGTCTTAGTGGATAGTTTCTACTTTTCATTTACATTAATGTCCTATTTTACTAAATCATTGCAGGAAATATACAACTAGTTATCAGTCTTTGTCTCCGATAGTAAGAAATATGCACTGTTGATTTTGTCTGTACTAGATCTATCTCTGTTGGAAGCAATATAATACAGAATCAATCACAGAAACTGTTGGATATTAAATAAACAAATGTTGATGAAGGCGTCACGAATAGCTTTGATGTGATATATTTGTTAATTTCATAGATAATTGTCACAATTATTGATGGGTCATGAGGTTTTACCAATTATGTATCTTATGATTGAGTCCGAGCTGCTACGCATGATCTATAGCAGAACGATATAAAACAAATAACGATAGTATATATATTGTTTGCTACTGGTACCAGACATACACAGCGGGCCATTATTATAAGCATATACTAAATCTAGGGAACTATTTGATTAAATAGTACAGAGTACATCTCCCCCGTAAAAAGCATCCATGCGTTAAGTAAAATTTTGATTATTGTTGGTCTGTCATTCACTCCACACGGTTACAGTTTAAGATACGAAGAACAAGTGCCTTTTATGTGGTTCTATAAATTTTTTATAAACGTCAAAATTGATTTATCATGTTTATTGTTGATTATTAAAGTCAAATGACAAGTACTGCAGCTACAGATATCTAGTGTATTGCACATGCGCACGGTGCGTTTCCGGGGTAATACTCATATTTATCAGGTGCTCTCATAGTAAAGGAGAAAAAAATTGTTTTGGAGATGAAAAGCAAGAATTAAATAACAAAATATATATTCAGAAGGGGTCAAATTTCAACATATTTAAAAAATCTTTCTGTAGAATTATGGGAAGTAGAGACGTACATATTATGGTATGATTTGGTTTTCTTCGTCTTTGTGTACAGTATGTTGCCAGTTGCTCTGAATTGTTAAGTTTTTATTGCTTCTTTGCCCCTTCGGAATTCTCTAATGTTTATATAGTGCATACGACATGTTTCTGGAATAACCTTCATCAGGTACGCTCAACGTCAAAGGAGAAACAAATAATTGATATTGTGTGTTACAAAGTATGTTAATGACATTTATGTTACCACGGATACCATCAAGATGTGGAATATAAAAAAGGCAAAAACAAATACAAATAAAGGTTAAAGAATTCATACAGTTTGACACAGTACAAATAAAGGTTAAAGAATTCATACAGTTTGACACAGTACAAATGACGTAAATTTAAGGATCGCCATAAGAGGTTACTCGGCAGATGTCTAAGAGGTCAAGATCACGCCTCTCACGTGCTCCCTTTACTGATAGGTCACAGCGAGTGAGGTCTGAGGAAATTCCATTAAGGGTCAAATGTGAGTAACCTATATCATGACCTTTAAATTCCAAATGTTTCTTAGGAGACAATGTTTTTGCTACGAGCAATCCAATTGGTCGAAAAAGGTCATAACCCGTATGTATTATATCGTTAATAATTCATCATATAGGGTTACTCTAACCTGTTGAAGAGATGGTTACAATAATATCAAGTGGACATACAGTCCTTAGGTTGTCATTGTTATCTTAACTTTTAAAACCAAATTTAAACTATACCTCTATTTACCGTTCTATTAGGGTTACTAGTATTTGATAAATGGTGTGTTCAGCCTCACTTTCAGCTGATTTTTGTATTCTGTTTAGACAATTTGGTGTTCTTGCCGACAATTTGTTTGGCTTTCCCGTCTATCGACTTTGAATGTACGTGATGCAGGATATTCCAGAAACGTGTCATGCGCTTTGTGTGAGATCTACGCTTTTGCAATAACCCGTTGTTCTAGTGAAAATGAAGAATTCATATTTGCTTAATCATGTATAATGTTCAACATTATAGCGTTCTATATAATAACGCTATTCACCCGGTTATATGCGAGAATTGGAATGTTACTCACATTTGGAAAGCATGCCTGCATCATTTCTTCAAGTGGGGATGTTTGGGCCTATAAAACTATTTTAACCCCTCCAGTTTTCATTGAAATGTCTATGCCCAGCCAGGAGAAAAAGGTGGTAATGTATTTGTGTGTTAGGGGTATCGATATTACCTCTTTCTGTGATTCTGGTATTGGATTTTGGAACTGTTCCGACAGTGTTGCATTTGTTTTGTTTTTTGTTTTCATGTTATATCTAAACCTTTGACAGCATTATTTTCAACGACTGAATTTGATCTTTAGATTCTGAGGCTTGTGACCCAGCAGTTACAAAGTGCGTGTTAACATTTGATAGTATTCTGATGGTCGACAAACGAGATCGCTAAACTCTCGTAACCTTTTTCCTTTGTTTTATATTGCGTTGGCTATCAAACTTTCTATGTTAACTGGGTTTAAGAATGACCTATATCGACCTGTGAAATAACAATCCTTGAAAGTTAGGAATACGACACTTGAGTCAAGATAATGTGTCCTAATAACGCGATATGTCTTTGTTCATGCGAATTTTTGTTTCAGTCAGCGAGCACTATGATATCCGCCAAATATTAACATTCATAGTTCAATTTCGATTAAATATAATTTTAAGGGATTAAACGTAGAAGTTGTATATAAATATAGAAATATAACGTTTATGTTTGAGTGATTTGGTGTTTGTTGTTAAACGCTAAACGAGTATTCCCCAGCAATAAGGGTAATAACAAAATTACCGAACACCGGGCAATATTCCAAAGGGAAAGGCAAAAATAAGGGTAATAACAAAATTACCGAACACCGAGCAATCTTCTAAAGGGAAAGTCAAAACTCATAAATCAATAAACAGGCAAAATCAGTCAACAACCGGAAAACTGGGAAAACCACAATGGCCCTGACTTGGTACAGGCATTTCTAAAGAACGAAAACTGGGAAAATATCATAACGAGAAAACTAACAAACGGAAAACTGGGAAAATATCATAAGGAGAACAAGTTATATTTTGATGAGATGATGATGATGTCCACTTTATTCTAAAACAACACGTTTAGTTAGATTGTTATAGTACTAGCTCACTGAACCAACAGTCCACGTGTAGACATGTATCCACATTATACGACACATTATCCTGATTCCGAACTAACAAGTCTTTGCTCTTTCTCCTTGATGCTGTGTCCTTAGAGGAAAAACACAAAAAATACAAATTTGATAAGTCGTTGGTGTGACCCAACCGGGGCTCGAACCCACGATCTACCTCACTCGAAACATATTGAAGATAATGTAAATGTGCTTAAAGAATTAAACATAATTCTAGTTGACGTGCTCAAAAGATAACAATTGCATCTATGCTCCCTCTTTGGAATGGGCATTTAAAACATTTAAAATAGTGAACATGCTACTGGAATTTTAAATGAACGCCATTTTACACAAGTTCTCAGGGGCGTTCTTTTCAGATAGCATGGGGAATTAGTAATTCAATACATATCCCTTGATTAAATTACTCTCGCAATACAAAAGACCGTGTTTTCAAATTCATCAATCAAATACTGATACTAAGACTTCTTGACCTTAAGATACCAATTTTATTATAGTCTAACTAACTGTCTGTCCCGAAAGATTGCCTACATCAACAAGAATTATTAATCAAGAAAATTTACTTACATCATTGTCAAAGATAACCGACTGTCCATTAGATTGCTTTGGCTTTAATCTCTCTAAAGGGTTTCCCTTGTCAGAGATAAAGGGTATGTGGTATATAGTAATAAGACAGCTTTCATGTCATATTACAGCAGAATACGGTTTCTTTTAAAATATTGATTTTGCACGTTTTGTCTCATATTTTTATTATCTCTGTGAAATACAAGATATTTACAGCAAAAGCTAAAGATGAGATTTGTTATAACAGTATAATTTTTTAATCTTTCTCCTAAAAATAGTAGTAAAATAATAAAAATAGTACCATGGAATAAGTCATCAAATACAGCATTTCCAGCGAATCTTAAGAAAATGTTTTGCCAAAGAAAACGGAATTAGCAAAATGCGCTCCTTTTCACAAGTAGAATACAATATCAAAATAAAATTTGTTTTTGTCGTTGCATACAAAAAAGGAGTTCCGAATGTCAGTAGAAAGTGTCTAATATATATATAGTTTGTCAATTTGATAAATAACAAAAGGAATGAACCAAATCCTGTTATCAAGAGTGTAGGATTGGGAATACATTAACCGGTATGAACCCGTCACACTTTTGTGCCTCTCCCAAGCCATAGCTTTATATGTCATGGTCTTGTTTGGTGTTCAGAGAGTTAAGGTGAGAGCTGACTGTTCGTTTTGTTGATATTGGTGAAGTTATTCACCATAGCTGTATAAACTTTCTTTTCGCTATTGCTCGAATTAATCTCAGTCTAATTAGATGTGAGTAGCTGTTTTAAAATTATTATATTCTTATGCGACAGCATAAAATCTTTCTTTCACATTCAGAAAACCTTTCTATTCTTCAATATCTCAATTTTTGTAGGCTCGTCGTTGATTGGTTGTTTGTAATTTGACCTCTCCTGTAGGATCTTGCTAGTTTGCATTATCAAAATATGCGTCGGATATGAGTTGATTGGGGTATAGCTGTCTATCACCAATGTTTCAGCTAAATCTCGCTTACCAAACGTATTAGCGACGGAATCTTTGCACATGCTGTAATATTGTGTTTAGTCGGGTGGAATGTTTTAAATTAATGCCTGAGAGCATGTTTCATTGGTTAACGTCAGATGCGAAACATGTTTATTTTCTGAACTTATCTTGATATTAAACATGTCGCATTATCGTCTGCCGAGGATTATTATTCCTACAGTAAAGAGTGCTTTAAACAAAGTTTGTTGTTTGGATGCAAGCTTCCATTCTAAGACAAAGCAACATGTTTAGCTAATCTACTAATGTATCACCATGCTCTGTTTCAATATATGTAGAAAGTAAGATTTTTTTCTTCCTAAGATCAAAGTTCAAACCGAGATTATTTGCTCAATTTACAGAACTATTGACAACGAATTGTACGGACCTTGACCTTAAGAAAAAAAGGGGCGACTACAAAAAAGTAAAATTTAATAATCATAAGTATAATAGCTCTATTTAAATATGAAGTTGTATGACGATATATGTATATACTTAGACACGTATTTTGAATTTATTTTTCTCTGTCAAAATATACGATTGTCACATGATTTAAAAATGATCACGTGATAAATGATGGAGCATATCGAAAGGTTTCTGAAAAACATTTTGGCTAAGCGTTATACGCACAATGAAATTTGTCAGAGGATTCAATATCAGTGTTGATTTTGGTTCCAATCGGCATGAACCTGTCTCCTATTATTATTGTTTAACTCTCTCTTATAGAGGTCAAGGGACCGTAGTGACCGTGATCGTATGGTAGTTAGATTTATAACTAACTATGCAATTAGTGTCTATCACCACTAAAGTTGTGAGTTCGAACCTCGCGCAGGCGAGGTACACTCGATACAACATTATGTGGTAAAGTTTATCAGTGACTTGCGGCAGGTCGGTGGTTTTCTCCGGGTACTCCGGTTTCCTCCACCAATAAAACCGACCGTCACCATAAAACTGAATTATTGTTGAAAGTGGCGTTAAACTCCATATCCCTATCCCTTACAGAAATCATTTAACAAATACACATCCTTACACTAACTGCTATGCACAAGTCTACAGCTTCGATAAATCATCACCTTTTAGAAACATCAATATGTTGACAGGAATGAAAGCTGAACCATCATAATTTGATTCCAAATCACTAAAGATGATATCCATGTTCTCTTTCAAAAAGCTTTTACACAACTGAGCATGTTCTGTATGATCCTCTGATCCTAGCATTGTTAAGATAAAATCATATAGAAATTGGCCTATTCTTGAAGGTTTTTGATCGTCATGCTCTAATGAACAAATCTATTAATCAGATGTTCAGCCTCTGTGATCTTTCTTTCATTCTGGAGTGTAAATGGCATATTAATGAAATTATTACGTATGGGTACATTTTTTTTTAGCACAGTACTTGTATTTCTTTAAGATTAGAAAAGGTGAGAATAAAAAACATAATTAAACTTCATATTTGAAAAAAAAATTGAGGTATAGCTAGTACATGTTTTTGTCATACGTAACTTTGAATTACTTTATAATATATTTATTGATTGGGTGATATTTAACATCACTGTCTGGTATATATTACATATACAAAAATAAATAAATAAACAGTAGAGATATATATTATTACACAAGGTGTGTTTATGGAATGACCTTCAGCAGGTACGCTCAACTTTAAAAGATGAGAAAGCCAATTAATTTAACTGTGTTTTGGAGCAAGAAAACCATAGAACATAAACTAAATAGCCAATATGGTCTAAGGTCATCTATCCCTGAGTGAGGGGAACCTTAGTTTATAGTCAATATGGTCTAAGGTTATCTATGCCTGAGTGAGGGGAACCTTAGTTTTTGTTATATTTATCTTACATTATTAATTAACTTTGATTTATTAGCCTTTAGATGATCAAATCTGTCAATTAAATACATTTGTATATAAACTTTCATTGGGCCAATACGACAAAAACTATAGTCCAATACGGATATTTTCCGTATTGGCCCGATTTCAGTCAGTCCAGTAACAGCTATATCGGAATCCGCTAGACGTTTCGACAATCGCAGGGAAAAGTCCCGGAAGATATTGGACTGTTTAATGAAGAAAGGTATCATTACGTGATGTTTTTCATATTGGCCTAGCTATAGGTCCTCGGTCTGCTGTATTGGGCTTCGGATGCTCCTCAGGCCAATACAGCAGGCCTCAGACTTATAACTAGGCCAATATGAAAAACATCACGTAATGATACTATATTTTTTAGGAACTGTATATTTAAATAATATATATATATCTAATAAACCATGTCAGTGCAGAAACAGAGTCTACTCAGCGGATGATATAATCTTGGAGTAGTAGTCCACCAACAGAGGTATTAATCCATTGATGGCAATGGAATCGTAGAGATCCAATTTAGTGCGCACGACACGTATTTTTTGAATAACCAGCATCAGTTACACTCACAATCGAAAGATTGGATAGCGCAATAATTTAAAAGCGCTTGGAATAAAATGAAAAGGAAAAATAGGAAGATGAGACAGCAGTGTAATAAAGGGATCAGAGGGAAGAATGATATAACACAGACAATAACACAATACACAGATTTAGACGTGGAGGTCGTACCTTTACTCATGACACAAAATTAAGGGTGGATACAAAAAGTTAATATTTGGATGGTAATTGGCATTAAGAAATGGATTATGACTTGTTGAAATTACAAAAATCTTGTCAAAAGCCTTTGGGAAGATAAGGCTGTCTACTATTTCTAGTATTGTGTTTTTTGTATGTCGATCTTAAAAGAAAAATATAATTACGAGAATGGAAAAAAAGGAAAAAGAAATAAAAAGAGACAAAAAGAGGGAGAAAGAATAAAAAAGGGAAAGAAAAAAGGCGAAAAAAGAAGAGAAGAAAGAAAAAAATACGTTAGCATCCACAGAAGTTAGTTTAACCATTGGATACTATGAAATATGTACTGTATAAGTGGTTATTTTCGCGAGGGGTTTATTTTCGCTATTCTCGGAGTACAGTAAACACAATAGCGAAATTACATTTGACCTTCATATTAACGAATTTTAATTCCCACTAATTTTGACAGTATACAGTATACATTTTTTCTTCAGAAACCATTTGACACATTGAAACCAGAATTTGTTCCAATCTGAAATAATACATGTATATGATCGTCACTGTCGGATAAGGAGTTTCAGATTTTCTTTGTCCATTGCCTATATACATTGGGTGAGTGATACAGGCTCTTGCGATCATCTTCTTGTTTTTTTCTCCAAGAAATAAGGCGCTTTCATGGTCTATTGTACATAGCTACATTAATATCATTACACTAAGAGGGTAAGTTTGTGTCCATAAAACTAGCTTAACCCCGCCACTTTGTTTTATTGAAGTGCCTGTACCAGGCCAGGACAGAGAGAGAGGTCATGTATTTGTGTGTAAGGGATATCTATTTTGCATCTTTGTACGATTTTCATTACGGAATTTTGAAAAAAGGTGCTCCAACAGTGTGGTATTTTTTTTTATTTTTCATTTTAAAGCATCTATTTCATCTAAGCTGTGTGAAAATTTGAAAAGCAATGCTATTGATCCACTTAGAAAATTCAGATTACACGTAAAATTGCAGTTAAATGAGGTCTTAAAATTAAAAAAAAAATACTGAAGTTTCCTTAGTTTTTAAATATAAATAATGAACTATTTGCCTTGCTGTGTGTGCTTTCTGCAAATAACCTTAAGAGAATATAAAGTCACTTTTATCGCTTTCATTTACAATTAAATCCAGGAGGTTTAGCATATAAATTGCTAATGATAATTTGTTATTTCGTTTCCTTAAAAAACTTCCGGTTTTTAAATTCTCATTATCAATGGCGGTGAATGGGATCGGATCTGAAACTTATAGCATCGTATCTTAATTAATTGCAGAAATTAAGTGTAAATCTCCAAGTTAACTAATAAATAGTTAAACGTTGATTTGAATTCCAATTAGAATTCAGGGTAATTTATCCTCGTCAACAAAAACCTTGAAAATCATCTCTTTTAAAGAAAAAAGGTTTCAACACTCGTTAATGAGTTTTGTTGTTTGTTCAATTTGAAAATAAAAACTACAGATTTAAAAACAAAAAATA
>MJUT01062885.1:48565-63703 GCA_002080005.1 Gigantidas platifrons
GAAGAAGAACAGACAACACAATGGGCAAAAGAAGAAGAACAGACAACACAATGGGCAAAAGAAGAAGAACAGACAACACAATGGGCAAAAGAAGAAGAACAGACAACACAATGGCCAAAAGAAGAAGAAAAGACAACACAATGGGCAAAAGAAGAAGAACAGACAACACAATGGGCAAAAGAAGAAGAACAGACAACACAATGGCCAAAAGAAGAAGAACAGACAACACAATGGGCAAAAGAAAAAAGCAAAAGGGCAAACAACGATATATAAAACATACACATTTTACCAAAGATCGAGTAACACGAACCCCACTAAAAACCGCGGGGGGGGGGGGGTAACTTTCTAACAATTCTAGGAATTTTGATATACAAATCATATATTATGCGTCAGAACAACAAAACCAAAAGCATTTTTCTAAGAGATTTACGAACTTGCTTAAATGTATGTAAGTTTATTGTTAAACAAGTTAAAGAAGTGTATTGAAAAAGTAATTATAAAATATACATGTATATGATACATCTTCTGCAAATATTCATATATTTTGATTGTTTCCTGTATAATCAATATTGGTTTCACACAGTAACTTCAACAAAACCTGGACTAGTATATTGTAGTAAGCATTGTTGAATATAGTCTGTATCACATAATCCATATTTCCAAAATATTATACTTATTTTTTACATGTCCATTCCTTACCCTTTTGCCTGGAAAATTCAATACTCGACTCCATCACAAGGTAAATGGTCCATGTAACTAGATTAACACAACGGGTGTCACTAGTGGAGCAAAAACTGCTTACCCTTCCGGAGCACCTGAGTTCACCCCGGTTTTTAGTGGGGTTCGTGTTACCCGATCTTTAGTTTTATATGTATGTTTTGTAGATCGTTGTTTGTCCTTTTGTCCTTTTTCTTTTGGCCATTGTGTTGTCTGTTCTTCTTCAATATACGGATTCTTATTACATGTTTTTTGTACCTCTTCTTATATTCTCCTTTGACAATTTGAATGAAAAAATATGTCCTTGACTTTCTCTTCGGAAATTGCACATTATATGACCTCCAGTTTTTGTCAAATGGTATGATTAGTTGTTTACCTCGCTCCGTTAATGTTGCAAGTACTTTTTCAATAGAAACCTTATGTTTATGTTAAGCGATATCTGTCTGTCAATATTTCGTATTTCTTTTATCGAACGGTGTTTACATTCAGAAGGATTCCGAAATATGAAACCAAATGCACCCAAGTTTCACTACCGGCTTAAACGATAGTAAACCAATCACCAATGATACGCGAATAAACCCCGTACAAATACTGTTATAGTGACAACCGGAACCTTTTAACCGTAATGGAAGCGGGAGGTTTGGCGCCGTAAAATCTGATTCAACCCACCATTTATTTGGAAATGCCTTTATCAAGTCAGGGCCATTGCGGTTTTTCCAGTTTTCTGATTGTTGACCGATTTTGTCTGTTTGTTGACTCATGAGTTTTGCCTTTCCCTTTGGAAGATTGCTCGAGGTGTTCGGTAATTTTGTTATTATCCTTATTCACATAATTCAAATGAAGGGTACTTCATTGCAGATTTTCAGTTACCCAATGGTTAAACTGTCAGGTGCACTTAGTTTGACGCATTGCGATAAGTAATTCCGATTAGTAGATAGCTGGTTTTTTTTCCTGATTTTCGACAGTTTCAACAGATTTGAAACTCGGTGCCACAGAGATTATATCTTGTAAAAAAAGGAGAAAACATTAATGTACTTCAAGTAAGAGTACATTATTTTAAATAATTTAGATGACATCTTCAAAACCTTGAATCTCAAAATGAATGTCTATATGAAATCATGTTCACGTTATACAGAGTCTATAAACCAACCAATCAATTGATCTGTCACAAAGCATCACATTTTTCAAACAAGAGACTCGCATTTGCTCCCGGTCTTCAGGACGAATTGTTTCGATGATTTGATGATACCAATAGGCAGTTGGAATTTTCTGCAGTTGTTTTGGACCATATTTCTATACTCTGGGGATCCTTCATTTAATGGTAGGAAATATTGTATCGTTAACCTAATCTCCAAAGGCAAGTAATAGGTTTATATATTTTTAATCGTGACAACAATAGGATCCAGTAGGTTTCAATAGTTTTCTGAGAAGAGTATGAAAATACCAAAAGGGTAATCAGAAGCCGTAAATCGAAGGACAGACAACACAATGGGCAAAAGAAAAAGGACAAAAGGACAAACAACGATCTACGAAACATTACACATAAAAATAAAGATCGAGTAACACGAACCCCACTAAAAACCGGGGATGCTCCGAAAGGGTTGGCAGTTCCTGCTCCACTAGTGGCACCCATCGTGTTGGGTTATAATATTGTCTATAATCATTCTGTGGTAACAAGTTGTTTTCTCACTCTATTAAAGATTCAAGCAGCTTAGTGCGTGTGTTTTAATGATATGTGATAATCTTTCTTAGAAGTATGCAATGAGTGATGCATAATTTAAAAGCATCCAATGGTGTAATGGTTAGAGTTCAATTGTTTATAAAGACATTTTTGTACTTGGATTAAAATCATAAATTTAAATGAACGATGCGAATGTTTTATTTTTAATATATATTCTGTCGATTGAACGGTGTAGTTTCATTCGAAGAAGAAACACAGTAAAGACTTGTCAATATAATGTTGACTTAACAAGACTGATTTCTTACACGTTTAAACATCATGTTAAATAGGTTTATCAATAGGTGTGTAAGATAAAAATATATATTAAAAGAACTGTCAAAAAATGCAATAACATTTGTAACATAAATGACATTTTCCCTTTGGTGATTTTATGCTTAAAATATGTGTTTGTAGAAAATAATGGTCCATTATCTCGAATTTATATTGTATCATATTCTGTTGTTGAATTCAAATACAAATGGGCGGGGTTTATACCATGGTACAACATGCAGATCTTAGTGTTGTACCATAGCTAAAAATGACATTTCATTTCTGTTACAAAACACACATAACGCGGCATTCATGAGCAAGAGCAAAACTTGGTTGACTATGAATTATGATAACGTCCGAGTGGAGCGACATGCTTACCAGTAGACTGAATTTATGTTGGAACGAGGCTGATGCAATCAGTGTCTATCATCACATAAAATATCGTATCCGTTCGATTGCCGCACTTGGTGATATGCAATCGATGCAACATATGAATAAAATTGTCAGTGAACAGGAGGCTTTTATAAATTTACCACCATTGAATTTATTTTTAAATGAAATGGCATTAAACACCCATAAGCCTAGCTGTGTCACGAACATTAAATATATTATGCATACAAGATTGGATCGTTCTTTGCAGCAACGACCGCCCAGTTGACATTTTACTCACATGTAAAAAATGTTTGTATGACCGCTTCATTTCAAAGAAATGTCTGTACGAAACCCAAAAAGTGAGCGGTCATGTATACGTCCGGCCAGTGTATCGATTGTGGCTCTGTTGCGATTGCATTTTATAACCCTATCCAAAAATTAACTTTAAATATAAAAAGCTGCATCGGTAACATCATGATTAGCATGCTCGCCTCGAGTACGTTAGATCATGAGTTCGCAGCATGAAGCATTAAGGGAAAGTATGGATGGATCGGATTCAGGATAATGTGTCCGAGTGGAGTGACAGTTCTACCCGCGGATGATTAATTCAATAAGTTACCACTGTGAAAATCCAATTCAGGGTGTTGGTCTAAGAACAAAGAGAACGCAATTATAATCGCACCGAAAATAACTTGTTCTCGCCATGATATATCTAAAAAAAATACTCATTTTGGCGTTACGCAATAATCACTCTCTCCCTCAACTTAACTACAAATATTTTGAAAACATGGGCTACAAATGCTAAATGCGAATTGATAATTATTGTGTGCAGGTATAGATAGACATGCACATCTCTCTGCCAATATGATTACAATTGATTTATTTTAACATAATACGTTGCACATGCATATTATTCGAGATAGACAATACACCCTACTACAAAATGTATATACAATGTATAATTAAAATGTCATTGAAGACACGTATTATATCATGTTATAAACACTGCTGCTTTTTATAATAACTTGTATCCCACCGCACTGAATATCAAGTCGTTCGTATAATTGTATTATTGGTGGTTTTTTTTTCAGCGGAAGACATTAACTTATTATAACTAAAGAGTGTAATCCTATGTATTAATACTCAGTACATTAGTCCATTAAAATACAATAATTGATTTTGTTTCTGAGCCTTAAGGACTGGCTATTTACAACGATACCATGGCGTTTTATACCATTAGGTATGATTGTGCACGGAGAAGACACACGTGGTAATGGACCTGTAAATGTATGGCATAATATATCCAATTAAGTAATTATATTGCGGTTAATGTATCAGAACGAGGCTTTCAGAATATTCTTTTGAACATATTTCTTATAAAGAATTCAAAATGTTTAGTAATACATATTGTGATCACGATATAGTGTTGATTCAACGGAGATAAGAAATCATCCAATTATGTTTTGGGACCAGATATCTTAAAACCCGAGAACTTATAGAAAATTACATAATTAGTCATATTTATGCCAAGGTTTTCACAGTTTGTTTAACGGTTAAAAAATCGAACGCGAAGAGCAAAATTGTTTTACCATTCAACTAAAAAAACCGTGGCATAAATAATTTGTAACATGAAGCCATGCAATATCACATCTAGATTGTTGATTATTGCACGGCTCTCTGAGAGTAATAAATCTACATACCAAATTCAAAGTGTGTAATATCTCGTATCTGCGTGTATTATTTCATAGTTCTTAGCTGTTGTTAACATTCTGGTATATAAACCATAAAAAGATCAAAGGAAAAGAATGCATTAATGTTAACATTTCTGTTTACTCAATTAAGGCACTATAATATGATGCAATAGTATATATAATTAAAATCGAACATTTAATGGTCGGAAAGCTGCTCCAACAAGGCGACGTGGCTCCTAGGTTGAAGTTACAAAAATCTACGCTCGTCATCACAATCTGGTTGACCATTGCGAAATATCCATTTCCCAAATGGCAACGAATATTTTCCCTTGTTTTTTTTCCTTTCCTCAATCATCGATAAGACTTATACATAAAACCCTATGAGAAAAAAAATTGCTTATCATTCGTGAGCACCCTGATTCATCCCTCCCATGGGTGTTTGATTTGGTCCGTGTTGCTTATCATTTCAGTGATGTGTTTTTGATTTAATCGTCTTCGTTCTGTTAACTATTCATGACATAAGATAACCTACATGTGACTCGTAATGGTGTTTCTTCAGTACACCCACGCCATGATATATCTTTAAAGAGGAGCAGGTGATATATGTGATTTCAATCATTTTTGTTGTATCGATAAAACCTCGTCACTAAAGGGAATCTAAATTAAAAGAATGTGGTGGTGAAAAGCAATGAGTATTACAGTTATCTGTGATCAGTTAATCGCTAATCTACTTTCCAAAGAAATTACCTTTCCATGAATTATTAGATCAAAGTATGACTAGTTTAGCTAAATTATTTTGATATAATAGCTTAACATATTTCAGACAAAGGATGTTCGGTTCGTCGTTACCTCTAGTTGTTTGTAGGAGTGCTCAGGTCTTATTTACGTTATTTGTGTTTGTTTGTGTATAGAATTGTGTTTTTGTTTTGTTTTTCTTCATCTTGTGTTGTCAGTTTCTCTGGATTGTCCATTTTTGAATACCTCTTCTGCATTCTCTAATGTTTTTTCGCACAATAATGAAATATTGACAGAAACGATATTAAGATACATTTACAATTACTGTGAAGTAACTGATAACTTGCAAAAATGCATAACCCACTCTAATTCTAACGAGAAGGACTCGACAACTGACATCATCAGAATGCTCGAGGTTTTGATTGACAGCATATTTGATATGTATGATGGATGTAGTTTACAACAGAGTCGGCATTCATATGAGTACCAAATTTGATCCCATTCTAGCCGACTTTTGTATCAAACAGACTGCAGGGGCTTCTCAAGACAAAATAGAAGAAGATATCCTGACCCTTGAATTTTAAGTTAAGTAGGCGATGTCCTTTTTATAAATAATTCCAAAGATGATTATATTGATCCCCTCTATCCCATTGAGCTTGAAATAAAGGATAACACAGATATAGCTATGTCTACCTCATACATTGATCTACACATAGATATTGACAACGAGAGACGGCTAAGAATGAACCTTACGACCAAAGAAAGGATTTCAATTTTCCTATTATGCATTTTCAATTTATATGTAGCAACATTAATCCCAGCAACACTTGTAAATGGAGTATATCTTTTTCCAGTTGATACGATATTTCAGAACGTGTGGTTACTATCGTGATTTCCTTGATAGAGGGTTGCTGCTAACAAGGAAGTTACTGAACCAACGGTTTCTAGTGGTTAAGTTGATGTCATCACTTAGAAAAATCCGCATTTACCCACATATTCATCCGAATGTCACTTTTTTATTGGAATCATTCATTGTTCGTAAACGTGTTCTCTTCATGAATATTACTTGCGAATACAATTGGATTTACGTTAAATGTCAATCAATCAATCAATCAATCAATCAATCAATCAACACATTTTTTCGTTATAGGTGAATATAAATTGTGTAAAAATATACATGGTGTAAATATACTCTGCAAAAAAAGAAACGCATAGGTAAAAGTGAAATTTAATTATGAAGTTTTCTGCTTTTAGGTAAGTGTTTATGTGTCGATTATTATTTTAATGAATTTTTAAATGGTCAATGTAATCACTTAATGTCAAAACACGGGATCTGGCAAAAGGCCAAATGAGTTGTATTGAGACAAAAAATGTGCGTCACCTAAACGCTGTAGATAAACTGAGTATGTGTTTCACGTGCAAAGTGTGGTTAAATCACCCGTTAAACTATCGTGTATAAAACCTGGGTATGCATCAAGTGTTTTTTATTAGTACATTGTACTATGAAATTTCGCCATGCTAAGGTTGGATCCGGTTTCACGTAACACCGTCATTGGTCGACTACAGGCTGGTCAGTCACAAATTGAGGTTGCTCGTCAATTCAATATCCACCAGAGTTCGATGTCACGCCTTTGGCTGAGGTTCCGTCAGACTGGGTCAACGCAAGATCGTCCTAGAACTGGCAGGCCACGCATCACCACTCCGGATCAAGATAGCTTCATCCGGCTTTTCCACCTACGTAATCGAACTGTCACAGCGACGACAATAACTGCTGCTAGTATCCCCGGTTTAAGGAGAATTACAGCACAGACAGTCCGCAGCAGGCTTCGAAGAAATGGAATTCGTCCAAGAAGACCCTATTTTGGGTCAGTTTTGACCCTGAACCACAGGCGAGAACGTGTTCCCTGGTGTCATACATTAAGGGTTTGGACACTTAGAAACTGGCGTCGTATTTGGTTCAGCGACGAATCACGATTTATGCTGAAAAGAACCCGTGTGTACCGGCGTAGAAATGAGCGGTTCAGTCAAGCCTGCGTACAAGAAGTGGACAGATTAGGGGGTGGAAGCGTCATGGTGTGGGTGGCAATATCGTATGACCACAGGACAATTTGGTCAACATCCATTGGAATTTGACGGCTGAACGTTATAGAGACAATATCTTGCAGCCACACCTGATGCCTGTTATCAACCGACAGAGGGGGTTATTTCAGCAGGACAATGCTCGGCTACATACAACACGTGTAACCAGAGTTTTTCTTCACAATAATAATGTAAATATGTTACCTTGGCCCTCGAAGTCGTCGGATTTAAATCCGATCGAGCATCTCTGGGACGAACTAGTTAAACGTGTGCGCAGGCGCCAACATCATCTGCAAACACTAGTCCAACTTAGAAATGTGTTACAGCAGGAGTGGCGAAGAATTCAACAGAGAACAATTAAACATTGATCGAATAACTTTGGTGTCACCGGAAACAAACATTTATTAATTTATGAGACTGTTGTGAATGAATTGGGATAATATAGACTTTATTAAATCTGTGTGTGAAATTTGATCTCGATATTCGGAAGCATCACTGTGATACACCATTTGAAATACACTGATTAAAATTTCAGAAAACTTATTGTGCGTTTCTTTATTTTTTTGCAGAGTATATATACTATAGTTGATTTATTTTGCGAGAATTAATTTCTCAGAGCGTTCTCGCATCGAAGACTGAGGCTGAAATCCGAGATGCAATATCAACGTTAGTATGTTAATGGAGAACTTATCAAGGCGACGTCAGTGTAACGCCACCGATTTAAACATTAGAAACGAATGGTAATATGTGTGTATCATGTGTGTATAAATTATTGATTGATTGGTGTTCAACGCCAACTTTAGCAATATTTCAACAATATCTTGGCGTGAAAATATAAATTGTCCTGTATTAAGATCAAACTAAAAATTTACAAATCATAGTCAATAAATTTAATTTCTGTTTCTGTATTATATGTTTCATTGGGTAGCCTACCATGTTGAAAATTATAGTTTTAGATATAATTACTGTTCGGAAGTTGTTAATAGTATTTGCTTATTGATCTTTAGATATTTACAACCGGAAATTAGACCTTATGATAGACTTCTGGGAATAGACAATATTAGCTGATGAAATATTGTCTTCTGGCAAATTGGTACCTTTTCAAATTCTTCCAATAGTAAGTGATATGCCATCATTCCCCGAGTGTGTATCATCCGCCCATGTATTCAGTGCTTCTGTTCTTGCGTGTTTTTTTTAGATATATTTATCGTTGAAATGTACATTTACTAAATAATATAATTAAATCTATTATTAAAACTAAGTTTAATTTCCTCCAGTCATAGCTAACCTTAGCAGAATTTGAAATTCAATGAACTTCAGAAGAGAACAGAAAATATATTGTTCTGTGTTTACACTCCTAAGACATAGGGTACCTTAGCCGGGTTTTGGCTATCCTGTTTTATACTTCTCAGACATAGGATACCTTAGCCGGGTTTTGGCTATCCTGTTTTATACTTCTCAGACATAGGATACCTTAGCCGGGTTTTGACTATCCTGTTTTATACTTCTCAGACATATGATACCTTAGCCGGTTTTGCCTATCCTGCTTTACACTTCTCAGACATAGGATAACTTAGCCGGTTTTGCCTATCCTGCTTTACACTTCTCAGACATAGGATACCTTAGCCGGGATTTACCTATCCTGCTTTACACTTCTCAGACATAGGATACCTTAGCCGGGCTTTGGCTATCCTTCTTTACACTTCTCAGACATAGGATACCTTAGCCGGGTTTTGGTTATCCTGTTTTACACTTCTCAGACATAGGATACCTTAGCCGGTTTTGGCTATCCTGTTTTACACTTCTCAGACATAGGATACCTTAGCCGGTTTTGGCTATCCTGCTTTACACTTCTCAGACATAGGATACCTTAGCCGGGTTTTGGCTATCCCGTTTTACACTCCTCAGACATAGGATACCTTAGCCGGTTTTGCCTATCCTGTTTTACACTTCTCAGACATAGGATACATTAGCCGGGTTTTGGCTATCCTGTTTTACACTTTTCAGACATAGGATAACTTAGCCGGTTTTGGCTATCCTGTCGAGGAACATTGGTTTTCTTGCTCTCAAAAACAGCAAAATTATATGGGTATGAACATATCTACTAAAGATTTTTATTGTTTTTATTTGTTTGTTTTGCTTGTTTTTTTCCCCCTGTCTTCTTATTGTGTCTTATGTGCCCAGTGTCTCTTGATTGTTCATTCTTGATTTCCACCTCGGTTTTCTCTAACGTTTACCATCTTTTTCACAATGTGAGTTCGTATAGACCAGTAATGTCGGAGGAGAAGGTGCTATGATTTTGGCAAACAAGAACTATCATTCTACATTATTGGCAATACTGGATGTAGTATCGAAGAAAAGGGACATACTTTTGAGAATCATCCATAAAAAAAGATTCCTTTCAAGTTTCCGTGTGAAAAATGGAGTGCTGATTTGAACGAAAAGAACCGATATAAACAAAACAAAAAAACATAATGAATTCCACATCAGATATAAAAAAGGGAAGAGTAAAAAAGGTATTTCACTGTTGGAGAAATTCCAAAATCTAATCGAAAAATTGTAGAAGCAGAGGCCAAGCCGTCACCCCTAACAACCATATACATGATCGGTTACTGGAATAGGAATGTAATATAAAATACCTGGGTTAAACTCATTTCATAGCCCCAATCCTCCCTTCTCACAACCATGATACAGCCATGTAAGTGTTCTTCATATATGAGTACAATATCAACCTTCACAATTAACTGGGTAAGCAGTGTTGTTGTAAACAAGGAGTCTTAATTTTGAACTTTATACATTCGTAGCAAAGAAGTTCTCATATGTATAACCATAGTTTTATAAATGAGATTCGATCAGCTTTACCATCATTTAAATAGTAAATAGTACAAAAGGTTATCGTTAGATAAAATGGAGAATCAATAGTCATCCTTGAGCCAAAATCAAATAAACAATACCACATTTCGTCAAATGAGAGAATAAAAATCTTCCGAAAAACTTTGTGAAATATAAGATGAGACTATTCTTATAAATGCCTTGATTTAATAGTTTATAATAACTACTCAGAAGATGGTGACCTTGTATAATGTCTGAATACAGACTACAGGCTCAATTGTAGCGTGTAAGTTGTGAAATATAAACTCTATACGCAGAAGTGGTTGGTATATTACTATCAAGGTGTTGAAAATTTATAATGGTAAAATTAAATTCTCTCTTCTTTTGTCAGAAAAGCGTAGATACATGTATCAAATTTAGTTCACACGACGTGTTTCTGGAATAACATTCATCAAGTCAAAAGATCGGAAAGCCAAATAATTCAAATGTATTTGTGAACAATAAAACCAAAGGGCCTAAATATAGATTGTGGTAGAAAGTTGGCCATTGGTGTCAAATGTTAGGTAAATGTCAAGAAATGTGACAGAGGAAGCTTTTTCTGTTATTTCTTTTACCTCAAGTTCTTTTGGATGTATTAATGAAATCCAGCTGTCAAAGTTTTGATTATTAATTGATATTCTTCCCTGAATGTGAGATAAAAGACTCTGGGTTTAGGTTATTTCCATCCTTTTTTCCTCTGCTGCATTTCGTTATAAAATTCTTATTTCTCTACCAAACAGTTATAATAATGAATACATTCTTAGTTCGACTTAGATATATCCACAATATATACGATTTTAAGCATTACAACATTTCACAATACACAATATTTATAATTTAATATATATTTAATAAAAGTAAACTAAAAAATAAAATAAAAAATAAAAAATAAAAAAAAACATACGCAGAAAATAGGTAAATGTTTCAGTGAACCTTCGCATGATTTATTGCAATGGCACAAAAGACCAGCAATACTCGCCAAAATACTATACAGAAAACTAAAGAACAGTCTGCACCACATCTGCAAAAAACCTGGAGTGACTTCAGTTCCTACACTACTAGTGACACCGGTCACTTGTAAGACCTGTTTTCGTTATGGAAATAGCTGAAATACTACTCTTTTGGTGTTAAGCAATGATCATGCATCATTGAATAGGTGATTTGTACA
This sequence comes from Gigantidas platifrons, assembly GCA_002080005.1. Taxonomy (NCBI): domain Eukaryota; kingdom Metazoa; phylum Mollusca; class Bivalvia; order Mytilida; family Modiolidae; genus Gigantidas; species Gigantidas platifrons. The sequence continues at coordinate 60,189 of MJUT01062885.1, forward strand.
ACTTCAGATAGCTTTATGTCGTTCTTATCTAACGGTATCCCGACAACTGAGAGCGAAATAATGAATTATTGCAGAATTTGTTTGAAGTCGTAATAAACTGGAATACCGTTACGACATATCCATTTCTCAAATGGCAATGGATTTTTACATAGATGTTTTATTTCCTCTGTCAATGATAAAACAGTTACATGTGAGTAATACGGCGGGTGTCTTAACTTATAAGACAGGAACTGCTTCCCTTCGGAAGCACCTGAGTTTACCCCCGGTTTTCTGGTTGTGGAAGTGGCGTCTTCGTTATGCACAGTGTTGCCGGTGTCTCTGGGTTGACCATTCTTGATTGCCTCTTCGCCTTTTTTCTAACGTTTATTTAGCCAATTACGTACAGTGGAAAACTTCTGATATAAGTCTGGAAATGGTGTTTTTCTTTTAATGAAATCATTTCCCACGTCATAATTTAATGAAAGCAAGCATTCGATAATGACATACGTTAGCCATAGTGTGACGTACGTTTGTAAAGTGATATATGTATTTTGTAAAATTATTTATGGAAAAACGCCATTTTAAGTATCGCGATTCATTGGAAAACACCACAAACGATAAATAAATACAGATTTCCTCTTTAAATATCACCGTTTAATACACTTTCGTGCATTTTTCAGCTTTTAGTCTAATTGTTTTTAACATTAAGTGAGAAATTCGATAGATTAATTGCAATTTATCTATGATATATTCCTTCGATACCATCTTTAAAGGACGGATTGTTGACACGAAAATAGAGTAATTTGTCTGTAAATCCAGGAAATTAATGAGATCTTGTATTGACATTTGTTAATCATTAAACATCAAAACCTGTAATATTACATCACTACTTTAGTTTTTTCACTTTTAATACTAAAATATATCATTTTATAAAATTTGTTAATACGTAAATTACCGTTCTACTAGAATACACTAAGGCATAGAGAAAAAATGCACACAAAATTTATTATCTCCCATGATTATTAATTAATCTTCGTCATCACAAAATTAAATACTGTTTTTTTTGTTTTTTTTTCCCTTAATTATGGAGATTTAACGTTCCTTGAATTTGCATGTTATATGGTTGGAAATATTAGAACCATGTATTTAATGTCAAAATGTGAAACTAGTTTAACCCTGCCACTGTTAAGTGAAGTGCCTGTACCAAACAAGTTTTTTATGTTAATGTGTTATAAGTCGTTGTTTGTGCTTTTTCCTTTGGCCATTGTGTTGTCTGTCCTTCTTCTTTTGGCCATTGTGTTGTCTGTCCTTCTTCCTTTGGCCATTGTGTTGTCTGTCCTTCTTCTTTTGGCCATTGTGTTGTCTGTCCTTCTTCGATTTACGGATTCTGATTACCCCTTTGGTATCGTCAAACTCTTCTTATGATATACATGCAAAAAACAGTGACTTTCTTAAGAACATGTATATAATGTAGGAAGAACCATTTTAATGCACAGATTCATTATTGCGGTAATGAAGACACCAAGGTGTGTGGGTTCGGAGCCTTTTCGATTCAAAGCTTAAAATAGGTTGCATTAGAATAAATTTAAAAATAGAAATATCTGGAACTAGTAATCGAAACGTAATTGTGATTGGCATGCAATATCCTTATGATATCTAGATCTGTACAAATGAAGGTCCAAAGGTATATGCGACCCAAAACATAGGGGTCCAAAATGCAACCTGGGAACATTAAACAAATTTTATTTTCTTAAGAATTACTAACTTAAATAAAAGTATAAATGTCATATATCATCATTTTATGCACAAATTCAAGCTTGCATAAAAAGACATCACGGTCTGTTTGACATCCAGGATTTATATAGGATGCATTAAAATACTTTTAGCATAGAATTCACATTAACTAGTAATGGGAATGTAATTCTAATTGGCATGCAATATCCCTTCCAAATGGATATTCAATCTAGTACAAAAGAAGATACCAGGTGCTATGGGGTCAGAGTCATGAGGATACAAAGCTTGATATACATTTATAAAAATGACAGATTGTTTTTCCTCAAAGACAGGACAGCGTGTCAAATATGAGAATGATATCACCGTGACCTTGACCTTGGATGTCAAGGTCAAATAGGTTAACTTTTATACCTTGTTTGTTTTCCTGGTCCAAGCTTGCTTTGTGGTTTATATTAGCCTCATTTTATATGAGAGATATATGCTTCAGTATATGAAGTGTCCCAATATTTGAATGCCAACTTTTTTGGAAATGTACATAGCAACCTTACAATTCTGACACCAGACGAATACTAGCCTTGGAATGGGATTTCAAAATAATTTCGTTTGGTCGTATCCTAAATCCAGTCCTTTCATTCATGACTTTCCACCAGGTTTGTAGCAAGAGTAACGTGACCTGTGCTTCTAGTAAAGCAGGAATTTCTTACCCTCTCGGTGCACATGAGCTCACCTCCCGTTTTTTGTTGGGTTCGTGTTGCTCGATCTTAAAGGGATATTGTCTACGATTTTTTGGAAAATTTTTAACTGTCCATAAATGATTTGTTTAAGCTATCATTAAACAGTTATGCTACAAAATATACGATTGGTGTTCTTTTTTTGACAAAAAAAGACCCAAAACTATCATTATCGGAATTATTGTTCGGATGACAGAAATTCAAAGTGAAAGTAAAAGTAAAAACGGAAGTTTGGAATTCTCGGGGGTTTAGCTTTGAGGTAAGGAAAATACTGTTAAGATTCAAACACTTCATGATTGTCACGCTTGTTGTTTGAATCTTAACGTTTCGTAGCGTATTCCCTAATAATTCGGTGTTTAATCTTCATTTTATGAAGGTCAGTACGGAAAACAACAATAATTTTAGGTATGAAAAAATACAAATGTGGTAGACAATATACCTTTAAGTTTTAGCGTAGTGTTTTGTTGATTATTGTTTGTCCTTTTGTCATTGTATTGCTTGTCCTTCGCCGATTTTCGGATTCGGATTACCCTTTTGTTTACAGATGCTATAATATGCAATAATCCAATCAATCTTCTGTACCAGGTGAGAGAATCAACCTCTGATTTGTTTTACAAATACTGGTGTCGGCATTGACATGATTCATTAGATATACATTTTGTATTTGTAATTGAAATGTACAGTTCCTAAATAATGTAATAATTATTTGTCCTCCCTCAGACATAGGTAACTGGTCCTCCCTCAGACATAGGTAACTGGTCCTCCCTCAGACATAGGTAACTGGTCCTCCCTCAGACATAGGTAACTGTAGCTGATGTTGACTAACCTGATTAAGCCCTTTGATTTTATTGCTCCCAAAACTTTAAATTATTTGGCTTTCCAATCTTTCGATTTTCAGAGAGTACCTGATGGAGGTTATTCTAGAAAAGTCACATGCAAACTAAATGTGAGATCTACGTTTTTATTTTGACTGTATATGTAACATTGTGGGTGTCTCATAATAATCAGCAAATGCTTACCCCTCGCGAGCACATGGGTTAACCCCCCCTGTTTTTTTTTTTTTTTTTTTTT
>MJUT01062885.1:87451-119130 GCA_002080005.1 Gigantidas platifrons
ACAATTTTAAATGATTGTGGATTTACATATATATGGGAAACAGAAAATGTTAATAATAAAGAATGGTTAAAATGTGTTGTGAAACAGCGATTGTTATATCAGTTTGTACAGAATTGGCAAACATCTCTGTCAGATTCTTCAAAAGCATTCAACTATAGGATTTTTAAAACCAAATTCAAATTCGAGGAATATTTAAATATTTTAAATATAGGTGATGCAATCAGACTGTGTAGATTTAGGACAACAAATCACTATCTACTGATTGAAATCGTTAGATGGAGAAATATTGATAGAGGAAATAGGTACTGTAATTTATGTAATTGTCAGAAATTAGGCGATGAATACCACTATGTTTTGGAGTGTTCCTCTTTAAACGATAAACGCAAGCAGCTTCTCCCAAAATATTTCATGAAAAGACATAATATTGTCAAATGTTTTGAACTTCTATCTACCAAAAAACAATCGCTGTTACGAAAATTATGTATATTTATCAAACATATCAATAAGATCTTTTGTACTCCTGGCTTACCCACTGTTGTTCATTAACCCATTTGACCTCCTGTCTGTATATTTTGTAAATAGTCTTGTTATGTTATTATTATGTTGTTATTTTTATCTGTACCATTGTATATGGCTGTATGAGAATAAAGATATATATATAAGATAAATTATAATTTAGTTAATCCTCGATATAAGAATTCCAAGCTATAACGCAACTTGTTATATAAACCGCCATTAGGCATATTTATAATTAATCCTGTCTATCAGTCATTTTTAATTACTCTGTTTGATATTTGTATTATTGTTATTATTGTGATATTCAGTTTTGTTGTTGACCGTTGAAATATACGGCTGTAAATAAAATATGGAAAACTTCTAGCGAATTCGAATCTTTGTTACGACAAATAACTAGTTCCCCAGATATACGTTCGTGTGATATCGGGTAGCAAAAGCCCCGATCATAGTACCCAACTCAATACGATACACTATACCTATTAAACTGGGATGTGTCAAACTTTTTCAATATCTCAAATGGGTAATGTATTAATGACAGCTATATTGGTTCACATATAACACCATTTTATCCTCCATCCTTTTCTCTTAACTCACGACAATTATTAAACATATATTAAAGGAGACATGACACGATTTTCAATTTTCATGAAAAACTGATTAAATATATTATATATAAATACACTTTCAAATATGTCCCCAACCCTTATTTGTACAAATAAAGTAGATACCGACTATTTTTAGTCATTTTTTGCTGACCTCGGCAATATTCAAATTTTCATTCCCAAAACGAGGCTAATTTGGTCTGTGACGTCACAAGTTCTTTTCAGTACTTTCCCGTACTTTTTGACAAACAGCTGATCGTTTATATACAAATTGTAACAATACTCTCTGAAAACTTGCATTTTACGCTTATCCGAGAAGAAAATATCGACACAGAATAGTGATGGTTTATTGTGCAGCGTTTGGGTGTAACAACGAAGCGCAAAAAGGAAACGGCATCAGTTTTTTCACCTTTCCAAAAGACATTCACCTGAGGAAGGCGTGGATACATTACTGCAGAAGATGGGATTTCGTTCCGAAATCAGGTCACAGATTATGTTCAGTGCATTTTTCCAACAACTGCTATGCTATGGACCCTAACACCTTTGCAAATCTCGGTATGGCTGCATCATTTAAACGACGTTTGAAGCCATGGACATGGTGCTATTGCAGATGTGCCTCTTCTACCTGACAACGACATCAAAGATGGCGAGAGGCTGACCATTCCCAGCAGACGTGGTGCTTTCGAGAAACGCAGAAAAGCTGAGGTAACTAGTTTTACATATTTATTTATCATTTTATATATGTCGTGATTTTATTTGCCTCATTATAACTTAAATGTTTCATTAGTTTCGACATACATATATATATTTATAGCAAGTGCAAATATTATGTGCACACAGGTGTGAAGCACACGCTACAGGTGTACACGCCATGGCATCATGACAGGTGTAGCCTCATCAACTGTTACGCGCAGACAGTACACCAATACACAACCGATCTGTCAACAACAGTTACAGGTTAATAATTAGAGCGACTTGCGCACCTGTACGCTGTAAACGATATTTACTGGCAGTTGTGTATCTATAAGAACTATAATGATCCAGGGGTCAGAAGTTGGAAAACATATGTAAATATATAGGCCCATGCCTAAAATAAAGTGTATGAATTTTATAATGTAGTCATTCCAAGCTGGGAATGACCATGGCCATATCCAAAACCTGCATTTTGCTTTGTCAATGAAATTGATTTTAACAAAATTAACAGATAAATATTTTACCAATTTATACACTTCATGTAATTACTCAAGGGCATGAACCATTTATTAGCAAGGATGGATATATTGAATATAAAATGTATGAATGAGAATGTGCTTTTAAAATTATTTAAGGAAAAAATAAATCCAACAGTTATTTAAGGAATATTTAAAATTGTTGAACACGTTATACCACAATCACAAGATGACAACATTCTTCTCTTCCTGTATTTTTCATTTAGATAATGCAGCATATCTGAAACTTAAATGTACATTTCTGGCAGCAACTTTTTCGTGTTTTCGCAGTCTTAGGCCACTCCAAATTAAATACTTGTTCTTCGGACCCGCTCGCACCTTAAAATTCAGATTGAAAATTTCTACAAAAATGTTTCTTCACCATTTCTTCAACATTCCCTCTTCATGTTTCATGATTTTTAAACAATTTGAAATAAAAAAAAGTCGCCCGCTTATAAAATTATCTTGAATTCTCATTTAAAAACACAAAAATGAGGGGGAAAATGATTAAAAAAAATTAAAAAAAAGTGTCGCTCGCTAGTTCAAGATTTTAGCGCCTCCAAAAATTCAATTTTCAGTAAAAAAAAATAATTAAAAAAATTTCGCTCGCCCGCTCCATTTTTTTAATGAAAAAAAATCCGAAAATCAATTTGGAGTGGCCTAAGAACAACGAATTGTTGGCTCCGAATCTGAATAATGTGCCCGAGTGTAGCGACATGTCTAACCGCGGAGTGTTGTGTCACTGAGCTAACAATACAAAATTATCAACTAAACGTGATGGTCTAGTACAAAGTCGACATCATTATCATCATCATCTCATTGTAACGTGACTTGCTCTTGCCATGACATTGCTGAAAACATTTGGCTATAAACAATATGGGTCTTTGAGATCAATGACTTTCACTATTACTACAATCAAACAATTTAGTATAACATAACTTATTGGAGACATTCAATATCAAAACCGACAAAAAATATTGACTGAAGCAGATTTTTTTTTATTTCCAAGACTCATGCTATCGTTCAATTAACTTTATTTGAGAACTGAACCCTTTATTTATATTTCAATGCATGTTACTTTCACACGTTGTAAATGAACACTTTCTATTTTAGATGTTATAAACAGTAAACAAGGAGCGAGGGAGAAATCACTTAAGCGTGCATTAACTGCTTTAACTATCATGAGAATACAATCTATTTTTATTTTGGAATTGATGAAAATAAAGATAGGTATTTCACATTATAACCTTAATTATTTAAATGTTAGTATATATCACCCTTATCTACAACGAATTGACCAATCGTATTACATTTCAGACAATTTCAAAAGCGCACGTCAAAACAGCCATCGCGGAGAGAATGATGGGAAGGCGATAAGAACATCACGTGATCACCAATTGAATGTAATTAGAACAAAGTGCCGAAGATTCGGATGTGTCGTAAATAATGCAGAATACTTTTAGATGTTTCGTCGTGACAATAAAGAAAGATGTACTTTTATAGAACTCGATACATGTAAATATCAGACTAAGGACGCTATCAGTATGATTTTTCCGTCGATTATTCTGCTGATAGGCCCGACATTGATTTAATTGTTCATGTTCTATTAGTATTTTGTAGCATTATTATTGCAATAAAAACCACAACATAATCACGGCCAATTTACAAGCATTTAATTTGCTATTATTTTCATATTTGTAGAACTGCTATAGGGTTAATTTAAGTTGTCATTTTCCATCCCAACTTGTAAAATATAAATGAAATATGAGGCTGTTTGTTCTAACGTATTTACATAAATCTAGAATTATCATGCTGTGAGGTACATAAATTGTATTTATAATACATTTATGGTGTCAACGCTGATAAAGAATTGTAATACTTCCTGAAATTTTGCAATAATTGGAAATCCTGTAGTTTCAAATAAATGTTTGTATTTTCGGAAATCATCTATCAACATCGTTAAATATTATAGTCCAAGGTTGCATGATGAATTCGAAAGTCAAGATAATTACAGTCAAATCTGCTTCAGTGACCATCTCCATTAAGCAATAGCTTGTATTATGTGATCTTAATTTTTATTTCCCTTTGAAGTGTTTAGCAACCACCTGTCTTATGTGACCCTATTTCAGTGTTCCCCGTGGAGGTACGTCATATAGGACTACTTTGTACTTATTATTATTTAACTTTTCGTTGCATTTCATGTTAAATAAACTGTGTTAATTGAATCTAAGGCATAGAAGACCTTTGCCGGTTTAGGCTATTCTGCTTGGTCTTTTGGTTATTGTTCCCAAACACTTATTACAATTATATGGCTTACCAATCTTCCAATTATGAGCATACTTGATGAAAGTTATTCCAGAAACGTGTCTGGCTCACTAAATGTGATATCTACGTCTTTACTAAGCAACCACTTGTCATATGTGGCCTTATTTCAATGTTTCCTCGGAGGGTCACATACTTTGAAGGCACGAGTTCCGACTCTTGTTCTTCTCTAGCTTACAGATTTTTGTCATATAAATATCACTAGTTTTTTCCTGCAGTCAGTGAAAGGACAACTACACAACCACTACATGTATTAGGATCAATCAAATGTGGATACTGAAAAAAATCAGGAGAACTTGTGGATAATTTGTGATTCGTTATTTTTATCAAAAATTTCATCTATCCACTCATGTTACAATTCTACACTTTACACTACCATTCATTATGAAAGTTTAAAAACCTGTTGGAAGGAAGTCCGTCACAATGTACTTTCTATCAGATTCTATGACAAAAGAGACGACTTCAAGAAGAGGTCAAAGATACCAAAGTGGTAATCAGAGTCCGTAAACAGAGGAAGAACAGATAATACAACGGCCAAAAGAAAAAGGACAAAAAGACAAACAATATAAATTGCCATTATAAATTTTTCACACCTTGATATATATACCTACCATTTCCGTGTACGTGGTTTGTATTTCACAACTCATACGTTAGTCATGACGTAAATACAACGTCACGTCTTCTGTGAACTATTAGGTAAGATTCCAAAGGGGTGATCAGAGTCCGTAAATCGAGGAAGAACAGATAATACAACGGCCAAAAGAAAAAGGACAAAAAGACAAACAATATAAATTGCCATTATAAATTTTTCACACCTTGATATATATACCAACCATTTCCGTGTACGTGGTTTGTATTTCACAACTCATACGTTAGTCATGACGTAAGTACAACGTCATCGTCTTCTGTGAACTATTAGATAAGATTACAAAGGGGTAATCAGAATCCGTGTATCGAAGAAGAACAGACAACTCAATGGCCAAAATAAAAAAGTACAAAAGGACAATTTAAACAACGATCTACAAAACATACATATAAAACTAAAGATCGAGTAACACCCACCCCATTAACAACCGGGGGTGAACTCAGGTGCTCCGGAAGGGTAAGCAATTACTGCTTCACTAGTGACACCCGTCGTGTTAATCTAGTTACAAACCCCGTGATAAGTCATGAATGAGCAAAGGACCGGGAAATGTTTACGACAAGTAGAACATATCACGTGGTCCTTTGTGACACAGAGGTGTTTTGTCACTTGCGTACAGATGATGAGAGACGGAATTGGCAATTAGATGTTGGTTCAAAGTTGTCTACATTAGTTTCATATTATGTCTTCTGGTAGTCTTGTGTAATACACATGTATATAATATTTATTATGGTGTTTAAAGGAATCAGCCCTTCTTACTAGAACTAATATTATACATATAACTTCTGTGTCAATAAAATTTAATGTGTTTTGAATACGTTCGAGATTAGGACATGGCGATTGTTGTTTAATGTCAATTCAGCAATTGTTCAGCTATACCATGGCAAGAACAGGATAATTGTCAATGATATGATGATGACATACGCCTTGTTCTAGACCAATGCGGTTAGTTGGATTTTTATAGTGCTAACACACTGAACAACAGTCCGCGGAAAGACATGTCGCCCAAATCGGACACATTAGTGATTATCCTCATTCCGAGCCAACCAGTCTTTACTCTTTCTCCTTAATACTGATGAGTGCTTAGTGGAGAAGCAACAAATACCCAATTTATAGTCTTTGGTTTGAACCGATCGGGGCTCGAACCCACGATCTACCGCGCTCGAGGCGAGCACACTAATCATAACACCGCCGATGCAATTAGTTATATGTAAGAGGTGTTATCTGACTCATCATGTAGACAACACTTGCAAAACCGTATCATTTCACTAAAGAGTGGAAGGTGTGTGCCAACAAAATAGTTTAACACCGTCAATTTGTATAAATGTCTGTTCCAAGCCAGGTAAGTATGAAGTCATGTATATGTGTGTTTAGGGTTTCTACAATTTTGAATTAGGTTTTATAACTGTGTAGTATCTCTCTGTTTTTCAATTTTATTACATAACTAAAAATCAACAAAGATTACAGTAAGAATAAAAGGTTTATTTGGAAATTTATGGAAATATCTGAGCCAGCATAATATGATTTATTTTACATAGTGTGTGATCTGTAATTAGCGTAGTGATATTACTGAAAAAAAAGTTTAAACGTAAGTCAACATATGCAATCAAAACAAACAGCACAAATTACTCCTCTGACGAATCTCAAATTTCAAACTTGAAAGTAACCAATGAAAACCCAGTACCTTATCTTACCATTGCATTCGGTTACACAGAGTAACGGAAGAATCTCAGATAATACTAAAGATCACCTGGAAGACATTGGAATCGGGTTGTGATCATTGAGAATAACGTATTTATAATATTTTTCGTTGTTGAATATCAGATGACCATCATTTCTGTTATATACATAGCAAGAACACGTTAACAAACACATTTTGTAGGTGAAAACGTGTCACTGAGGTGGACCTTTCATCAGAGAGGAAAATGCACACGGACGGAGGGGTATATGGGTTATATAAAGGGTCTGATATGATATTTATATGTGATCTTAATCAGATTGTAAGCGCATAAAATTGCCCCTACCCTTTGAATTTAACTAGATTTTATTGATCAAATAACGTTTTTCTTTTAGCATAAACGTGTCGTGTGTACTGAATTAGATACCTACGTTTTAGTAGATACATTGAATATTTGAACAATTCATTTTAAATGGCATTCATTATGTGTATGTTGTCTGTCATTTTTGTGATAATATATGGGATCTCTTTAACGCTAGTTTATTATCGTGTATTGTCGTTGTAGACCCTATTAGCAAGAGGGGTCCATTAACTGGTTCGATCCCACCCACATTCTTGTATCCCAAACGTCATATGTCGCCGTCATTTTACTGTCCAGTGGGTGCAGATAAGATGAGAGGTGATTGTTGATATTGGTGGAATTGTTGACCAACTTTATTTTCAAGATGCTTATGTCTATCTGATATTCAATATGCTAGATAATCAGTTGTAAGAAAGGGGCAGTAGTCGTGGTCATGATCGAATGGTAGTTGGATTTATAACTCCATCAGTGCCAATCACCACTAACGTTGTGAGTGCTAATTACACTCAGGTAAGGTGTACTCGATACATATTTGATAAAGTTTGTCAGTGACTTGCTGCAGATCGGTGGTTTTCTCCGGGTAAAACTGCCCGCCACGATATAATTGAAATCTTGTTGAAAGTGGCATTAAGCACATTATCCCTAACTCTAACCTCCTCAGTCGTAAGAGTAAAGGTCTACAATCCAATCAATAATTCTACCTTCCTAACTAGTAGTCTTCAAATTACGATCATTCAATGTGATCACACTATTGAACTCGTTATGTTGGCTTTGTGTGAAAGTGTACACCTGTACATTTACCTCATGTTATTTGTTAAATGTATACATGTGCCGACTTTAAATAACTTTACAAAAAAGTAATTTCGAGTTATTCTCAGTTAATTTTGACACTTATTTATATTTTGTATCGTCATGTAAAAAGAAAGAAATATGACGTCACTATTTTCAATAGCTGCTCTTTTATAACATATATCATGATAAATGTCTTAAGAAAAATAACAATGATGAAATTATTTCAAAAGATCTATTATTAATACTGTTTAGATTATGGAACAAAAACTCTAAAAATCATATGTCGTCAATTAGCATGTTTGTTTATCATTGTAGTAAGTTCTTATTGTTTTCTTATAAAACCCAGATGTTGTGATACTTGGATATAAATGGAATGTTTGTCACCATATTGTATTGAAAACAAGAATATTATATCTTGACCTGTTCGATAAACAATATGAATCATCTGCACTTGCAGGTTTTAGTAGAAATTCTGGGTAAAAATTGAAGAAAACTTATTTTCCTATCGAACTTGAAATAACGGATAACACAGATACAGCTATGTCTGCTTCTTACCTTTACATACACATAGAACTGGACAGTGACGGTCGGTGAAGACAAAAATAAAAACGTAGATATCTAATTTAGTGCACACAACGCGTTTCTGGAATAACCTTCATCAGGTACGTTATAAGCCAAAATATTTGAAAGCAAAATAATTTAAAAGTCGTGTGACAAGAGATGATTTCAATTTTCCCATTGTGAACTTTCCATTTATATGTAGCAACATTCCAGAAGCATCTGCATATGGAGTATATCTCTCAGCTGCTACAATAGTCCAGACCTTGTGGTACCTATCATGACATCCTTGATATAGGGTTGATGCTAATTACAAGGAAGCAACTAGACCAAGGGATCATACAATTAGCTAGTGATTACTTATCACTTTATAATTTTTACGATCGCCACCATGACTTTTTTAATCTTTACAGAATCAGGGATGATCCTGGTTAGAAAATAAAATAACTTAAATCAATAAAAAACAGCTGAAATGATCTACATCCCCTTTCAAAATGGTAATTTTTGACCTGTTCTGACCATGTCCAGCAATTTCGGAGGAATATAGCTGAAATCAGTTCAATAACTGAAAAAAATCATCCCTGCAGAATATCTGTATCACAAACGACCATGAACGATATAAACTGTTTGTCGTAATCACAATTCATTCCTTTCTTCATTCACGACCTATCTCTGGTTTATAGCAAGATGACACGACGGGTGCCACTAATGGAGCAGGAAGTGTTTAGTATTCCGAAGCACTTGAGTTCACCCCCCCTCCCGGGTTTTAGTTGCTCGATCTGTAGTTTTCTGTGCAGTGTTTTGTAGATCATTGTTTTCTTTTTTTTGCCATTGTGTTGTCTGTTCTCTGATTTACAGCTTTTGAGTACCCCTTTGGTATCTTAAACTTTTGTTTCATTTTATAACATATAAGCTGATTTTTGTCACAGTAAGTCCGATGCCCGGTTTTGACGGTGATAGAATCTATCTTAATAATTTAGAAAGATGTTTCGTGGAGCATTTAATTGGCGGATCCACTATTTCTTTGAAATTTTACCTAGAAAGTGAATATTTCTGGAACCTCAAGAACAATAATTGTGATATGGAACAATGGCATTTCAAAATATTTAAATCCTTACGTTGGTCAATATACTGGCAGGATCTTAGGCCTATTGGTCTATTATTTGGGGGAGGGGTACATGTAGTACCCAACTGTAATGTGTGGCAGAATACAAGCTACATCCTGTATCACAAGAAACTACCCAATATTGGATTTCAAAATATTTAAATTGCAATCTTAGTAAATATCCTGGAAGACTCTCAAAGATATTTTCTTAGTGAACAAGTATCTCAAAACTATGCATTTCTAGAAACTCACGGGGCGGTGGTCATGATCGTATGGTAGTTGGATTTATAACTACCTATATGCAATCAGTGTCTATCACCACTAATGTTGTGAGTTCTAATCCCACTCAGGCAAGGTGTACTCAATACAACATTATGTGATAAAGTTTGCCAGCGACTTGTGACATGTCGGTGGTTTTATCCACCAATAAAACTGACCGCCAAGATATAACTGGAATATTGTTTAAAGTGGCTTTAAACACCATAACCACCACTACAACCGCATGGACAATAGCTGTGACAAAGAACAATATGATTTCAAAATATTTGAGTTCCAACTTTGATGCATTACCTGGAAGACTCTTATTATCTGGAGCAATTGCTGGTATATTCCACATTCATCCGTCATTAGGTTGTTATTGAATTATTATTGATAGGGTTTCTGGGACTAAATGAATGGGATACACATATCTTAGTTCACTATACCAAGAACTCAAATAGTATAATTTGAAATGATGTATCAGTATGAATTGCATATTTAGTCTGGTACAAATTAAGACCTAATGTCCAGTGTATGAGCTACAGGCCTTGGATTCCTGAAATTACCAGACTGCAATGGAGAAATGACAATAATGGGTGGTAGCCGGTTATGGTGTATAACGCCAATTTCAACAATATTTCAGTTATATCGTGGCGGTCAGTTTTATTGGTCCAAATTTTTTTCTCAAGAACCAAGAGTGTACGTGCAATTGTATTGGGCATGAAGTAGTATTATGATAATGAAGATTCAATTTACACCAATAAATGACCCATGACTTACTGGGTTAAGATCCTGCGACATCAAACATATGCTACAATATGCAATATAGTACAATAAATCTTCTTTCTCAGATGATCGATACAGGCTCATGTGAGCCTCTAGTTTTTTCCCCATCAATACAGAGTTAATAAAATAAAAATGAACACACATATCACATTGTTGGAACAGTTCCAAAATCCAATAGAAATAGTGTAGAAAGAGTTCAAATGATATCCTTAATACACTGCTCACGTTCAAGACAGGGTACACTTCAATAAAAAGTGGTGAGATAATATATCCAATTTCTTTACATTATTTTCAGTATTATCTACAAAGTAAAAGAAGATCTGTCCTTAGGACTCCGATGCCTCTGCTTCTATCTAATTTTAAACACAAGTTGAAATCCAGAAATTTTCCCATTTTTCCAAATTTATTCAGAATAGTTCTAGAACCATACAAAACCTTATAGGCAAAATCAACTTTACCTGTGTATTGAAGTCAAATACTGTTTTACTAGTGATAATGTAACTGTAAACAGGGAGTGATTCTGACTCGAAATTCTTACCCGTCACATCCATTCAAAATGTGTATAAAATCAAAACCTGTTAAAACTGAAAATAATGTGATGCATGATGATTTTTGATTGTGTATTATTATTTGATCAAACTCATGCATTTTGTGACCAGATTGTCTAAATTGTGTATGCTACAAAAATGTTTTCCTCTCGTCATTGGTAAGCATAGAGAAGCATACCCATTATATTACTCTGGATCTTTGTCATATATGCTCTTTTCTTGGTAATAAAAACATAGATACCAAATTTAATGTGTACTGTGTATTTCTAGAATAACCTTTGATCATGTAAGCTCATAATCAAAAGATTGGAAAACAAAATAATTCAAAAGTCTTTGGGAGCAAGTAAACCAAAAGCCTACACTGGATAGACGAAATTGGCTAATTTCGTCCATATACACATCTCCCATTATACTCAATGAATATTTCAATCTGCTCAGTTGATTACTTTTATTGTGGGTCACATGCATTTGTGGACTTTGTCCACATGTTACCATCCAATGAAAATGGAAATTGGAAGATTATGAAAATTTTAAAATTTCAACGCTATGTTTACTATGAGCAATCTGATTGGTCGGAAATGAGAATCAGATTGGGTTAGATTTTGGTCTTTAACGTCACTTTCAACAATATTTCAGTTATATCGTGGTGGCCATTTTTATTGGTAGAGGAAACCAGAGTACAACGAGATAACTACCAACCTGTCGCAAGTCACTAAGAAACTTTATCACATGAATGGGATTCAAACTGACAACTTTAGTGGTGATAATGAAAAAATAAAAAACCATAATCAGCTGCCTGTATACTTGTATTAAATAAAGTGTTGATCTACAGTCATTAAGTCATTACAAAATATCATGCATTGGATGCTAATATAACTGCTTACAATTTTTACAACATCATCATTCACAATATGATTCAAATTAAAGGACAAACGATTCATTTACAATTTACAATGCGTCACAATTTTTCTCTCGATTCAGTTTATTTCTATTATGATTAATTTATAATAAATAATACTTCATGTTCAAATGTGGTGTATGAGTATGTTAATTGCCTGAGTTTAACCACCTTCCTCAACCTTAAAGTCTGATCACAATAACAGCTAAAATGCTTGCAATATATTCGGACATGTTTTGTGATATTAGAATGTACATTTTTAAAATGCTATCTTCTTTTTCTTTTTTGTCTTTTCTTGCTTTTTGGCCTCTTCAGATTCAAGCCTTCTTTCTAAAGCTTGCCTCCGTAGGAGTTCTGAATCCTAGAAAATAAATAAGTATGTTTTGTTAAATTACAAGTCATATTTTGTCCCTTAATCAGCTGTTTTGTTTATTCAATGTTTCTTCTCTTCTCGTCTTTTGGTTTCCCCAATAGTCTGTGACCAGAGGTTGCATACGTTAATTCCTCCTCCATTACATGTGGGCCATATTATACAATTTATATCATATTTAGAGGTATGTTACGACAGGTGATGTATCAGGTGTATTATGTTTAGATGTCATAAGTATTTACCTTGACATATGAAATATTACAGTCCTTTGAACACTCAGTGTTCTAATGATGTATGGATATACAACAAATTATCAATAAATTTACATATTACAAGGAGCAATTGTGGTCATGATCGTATGGTAGTTGGATTTACAACTAGTCCCAGACCTGATTTTACGAAGCCAACAAAAAAGCGGAAATCGGCAAGCGGAAGTATTAAATATATTATAAAAAAAAGGAATCGTAACGGTAAAAAACGGAATAAAAAAAGGGGAATTCCGCTTTAAAACGAAAAAAAATTAGGTCTGAACTATCTATGCAATCAGTGCCTATCACCACTACAGTTGTGAGTTCAAATCCCGCTCATGGCAAGGTATACTCGATACAACAATATGTGATAAAGTTTGTCAGTGACTTGCACCTGGTTTGTGGTTTTCTCTGAGTACTCCGGTTTCCTCCACCAATAAATATTAATTATTAGTAATTTTTTGTACAAGACAAGGATTATCAGGTCCATATCAAATGAGCTCGAAGAGCGAATCTGATATGGACCTGATAATCCTTGTCGAGTGAAAAAAAATACTAATAATTTTTTTATCGGTAATTTCACAATTTTAACACAGCTTTGCGATTTTTTTGTTGTGTTTTGACCTTTTTTTTAATGAAAGGTTTAGTGACATCACGTCACGTTAGACTGCGCATGAGAAATGACCAACAGCTGAAAATTTCTAGTATCACAAGTCTGTGGTCAACTGAACGTTTTTACTAAATTTATCGGATAGTAAAGATCAAAGGAAACTGTAACAAATTACCGATAAAACCGATTGCCAGGACATAACTGAAATATTGTTGAAAGTGGCATTAAATTAATCACTATAACCCTAACTCTACATATTACATATATGCTGGACAGCAAATATTGTAATATTTTATTACTGGCTCTTGACAAGGCAATGTATAATGGTATACTGATTTTCTTTCTTTCAGAAACAACCCCTACTAACTCCTCTCTGGTGAGAATCAAATTCATATGTAATTTTTTTTAGTCTCCTAAGGATCATCTCCATTTGTTTGAGTAGCAGATTTACATGTGAAAACGTTAACAACCACACACCCTGATGGAGAGATGACGGATGATGGCCAGATGTGTTAAAACTGACGGATATTGTTGCACCACAACTGTCTGAATTCGTATGATGATGGGTGATTAGATGACTTCTGAATCTTGAATAATTTGTCATATACTGTAAAACCTGTCTAAACCGAACCCTTTGGGATTGAAGAATTTGTTCAGTTTAGACAGGTGTTTGGTTTACACAGGTTCAAATTAAATAGACATTTAGTAGATGGGACTGTAAAGTCTGTCTGGTTTAGGCAGGTTTTCGCTTTACTCAGTGTTCCATTTAGAAAGGTTTCACTGTATTTTTGACTATTCAATGATTGATCAGTGACTCTTGCCAGTTTAAAAAAAAAGAGAAATGGTGACTGTTTCAAGGAATTCATGCATGTTAGATTTAACATTTAACAATTAAAAAAGCTAAAATTTTAACCTTAAGAGGTGAAGAATCTGGAGTATTAGACTTAGATGATGCTGGTGATTTTTCTGGACTTTTCTTTAATGGAGAAACACTTTTTGGTCCAGTCACAGATGGAGGAAGTCTATTGGTGCCCCAGGATGTTCCAGTTGATGGTCGTTTTCCTTGATCACCACTACTAATATCAGATACTTCATCTTCATCTGAAAGATTTCAATACATGCATGTGTTAATATTTATCAAAGCACTGATGGACCATTGTTTTCATGTTTGTTTGTTTTTGATTTTTTGAGTTTTAACACCACTTTCAACAATATTTCAGCTATATCATGGCGACCAGTTTTAGTGGTGGAAGAAGCTGGAGTACCCGGAGAGAGCCACCGACCATGGGCAAGCAATTGGTAAACTTTATCACTTGCGGCTGTGAGTAAAGTGCACCCTATTTTGTAATTTACAAAGCCGGGCGCGAACCCACGCCATATTGGTGATAGGCTTGAATGAGTTGTTAGATCCAACGACCTAACTCATTGAGCCACCTCTTGTTTGTTTGATGGTTTTTAATGCCACTTTCAACAATATTTCAGTTCTATCGTGGTGGTCAATTTTATTGGTGGAGGAAACCGGATGACCCGGAGAAAACCACCGATCTGTCACAAGTCACTGACAAACTTTATTACATAATGTTGTACACCTCCCTCTGATCAAGATTCGAACTCACAATATCAGTGGTGATAGGCACTGATTGCATTGGTAGTTGTAAATCCAACTACCATATGTTCATGGCCACGACGGCCCCTTCCATTGTTTTCAATGCATTGATGGATGACTGGTTTATATACCATACCACAAATTCAGACATATAACTTTCAAAAAACTTCATTGTGTGCTTACCCATCTCAATGATAAACATTTTGGTCACCAAGTTCACTTAATCATAATTTCAAAACAATTTGATGATTACATATAGATGTTTTGAACTATAAACATATCTTATTAATCAATTAAGTGTATTACATGCATAAAGTAATAACATACATATAATAATCTCAAAACAATTTGATCCCCATTCAACATGCGGTAAAACATGTTTTCAGACAATGATTAAATAATTTGAACTACACTTGGATAGACTGACATCTCTCTTTAGTAAAAACAAAACCATATTTTTTTACTCAAATTAAGTGATTAACACATGGCACATGCTTAAAATGTTAATATATATAATTGGGATTTATAAAACAAGTGATGCAGCTCTTTTATAAAAACAATTCCCCTTGTGACATATGCATAACAAATGTGGGTCTTCTCACGATTGTCCTTGATTTACCACTTCTTTTGCAATATTAAAACAAAATTAAAATCAGTTGTGCTTCATAGAAAAAACAAATTGTTAAACACTTTCTAGTAATATACACATACAAAATTTCTTAACTTTCTTAGTTATTCACTGGTAAATCACTAGCCAAGGCCTGTGATTAAAATGAAAAAACAAAAAACTTTTATTTCAGGGTTAGGGGATTATGGTATTTAATGCCACTTTCAACAATATTTCAGTATATTGGTGAAGGAAACTGAAGTACCTAGAGAAAAACACGGGCCTGTCACAAGTCACTGACAAACTTCTATTTCAGAAAGAGATTTTAAATCTAAATATATACCGATAAGATTTTTTTGTGAGTTAAAAATGTCTGTTACAGGGCTAGCTTTACAACACAAAATAAAGAGTCCTAGGCAAACATGTTTATGCTGTTTTGTTGTGAAGCATGACAACGGTACATTTGTTATTATAAAATTTCAATTATTTTGATCCAAAGCACAGAGAGTAAGCCTTCTAAACTACATAATTTTTTAAAGCTTCCACATGCCTCCATTTGTAGCTATAAAGCATCCTGTCTAAATGGAATCATGAATAAAATGGAATCCAGTATAAACCAAACTTAAAATAAAGGCCCAAATTAGTAATTATCTTTATTAATTTAACATCAATTGTAAACAAATCAATAGAAAATTTTAATTAATAGAAAACAAATTCACTTGATTTTTTTAATTCTGCTATAATTTCTGAAATGTATTAAATCAATTATTTTAGCTGATATAATCAAACCTGCTTTAGTGATCACTTAGTGAGTATAAAGCAATAATCTTTACAAATTTCTTAAAACTGCAACAAACACTGATAAGCCTGTATTGCTCAAATAGCTATAAATGGTCTGTTTATCAAGGTTTTCGTGCAATGATTCATATTTTTTTTATTTCCGTCAGAAGTGTTAAGTTTACTAGGAGATATTTTAACATTTCCTTCCCACATATTTGAGTTAGCACTGGTAAACTTTTAACTCTAGCGGAGACCATCTCTTCTTATCAAGATCAATTGATTGATTGGTATTTCAGCCATAATCGTGGCGTTCTTATCAAGACAAAAATAACTTTGTAGACATGGTAGAGGACTATATGAGTAATGTGTGAATCAGTTGAGTTTGTTTTCAATTAGCTGATTATTTAAGTTGTTTCTGAGAATGTTTTTAAAACATTTTTCCCATAGCGTCATATATCAATTTTGTCCTTGCTATGGTGGCCATCTCGGAATAGTGATCCACATAAAAGCAAAATGTTTTGAACAGATCATCCAATAACCATTCATATATAATTCCAGTTAATTCAAATTTGCAGTTTATGAAAAACAGTTTTTATAAATTTTTCTATAGGGTTCTATATTAAACTTTGTACTGTGGTGGCAGCCATCTTGGAATTCTGATTGACTATAACAATACATATTTAGTAATACCTCATTATATTAAATTCCAACCATGTAACAATTCCATTAAACATCTGTTTATGAGAGAGAAAAAATATTTGAAATTTAAGCCAATCAGAACGCATAATTGGCACTAATATGAAAAATTAACAAACACAGACATTGGGGTCAGACAATAACAATGAATACAAAATTATAACATTAGCTCAAATGGCCATGTGGGCCAGACAAGCTAAATAAAACACAATATACAATGAGTTTACAAAACATTTATCAGCTGAAGCAAAATGAATATCATTGTCTTCATAATTTTTGTTTAAATGAAGACAAAATACATCAAAGATGACTATAAAAGATGAGGTAATTTGTGTCCTACCTTAGTATCTGTCTACAAGACAAAAACCAATATAATTATTTTTTTCCTAAAATAAGAAACTCAACAGGAAGTAAGTTAGTCTCCTCTTTATCTCATCAAGTCCCTTTGGGATTTTTACCTTTTTGTAATTACTGATTATCATCAGTTTATTAAAAAAAATATCTTTGGACGTTGGACTTGGGTACTCAAAGTTCATCTGTTAGAATTAGAAATTGATACACGTTATTTGTAAACTCATTGTAATTAACAACTACAGGTTCTGTAATAAACATGATAAATATAACTATATATATAACACAAAAATAAACCATAACCCGGTCCTGCTATAAATAGTTTGCTGTAATAAACATGCTTTGATATGCGTCATCAACAAACAAACAAAATATGACAAGGAAACAAAATACAGGCCATGTATATATATATTCAATATATTTTATACATATATATACATTCTATAAATAGTAACAAACCTAATGAAGATAAATCTGTTTCTGTGTCGTCTAGAAATGAATTTTTTTTTATATTATGAATAAAACATTTACTAATTGTGCACAAAAATAACTTACTGGTACAGTACAGTCATATCGTGATAAATCACTGTGAAAGACGTATCACACTTCTTAGTGATACTGATATATCTTTTGGTCTGTTTAATCTATTTACTTATTTTGATGCCTTTTGGGTGGTAGTATGTTACACTCTAAATGTAAAAGAAATTTTGAAGATATACTTAATAGATCAAAATATATACATTGTACTAGTATATCCAAATCACAAAGGTGAGTGATACGTCTATCACGCTATGTCTCTGACTGTACTGTATCAGTATCACGAAGATGAGTGATACGTCTATCACGCTATGTCTCTGACTGTACTGTATCAGTATCACCAAGATGAGTGATACGTCTATCACAGTAATGTATCACGCTATGTCTCTGACTGTACTGTATCGGTGCACATGGTAAACTTACTGAATGTTTAGGTATTAAAATCGAGTACATTCAAGAAGCTGTTGTCCCATTGTTTAATTGTCTTGCATATGATTGGATGATCAAAGATGACTAAAGGTTACCTGACATATGACCCCCAAAAAGGAAGGGATACAACAAACATCTACGATTAATTAGATGACGGTACTACATTCTTGTCTATGACAGTTTCTAATTTTAGGCATAAATTTAAACATGATTAATTAGCTCTGGTGTATTTGTCAAGCTACAATGAACCAATAATTATTAGATATATATGTGGTATATAAAGCTTATATATTACTAAAATAAATTCACTTCAAGTTATCCAAATAATATTATATAGGTCAATAAAACCAGATACAACTCAGAGATCCTTGCAACTCGCTTAGAGGAGTCCTGCACTCACAATTTTCAGTTGGGACGCAACAAAGTTTTCAAATTTAGATTCTTAAAATGGTGGGACTCAGAAATTTTAAGAAATGTCTTCTGGACTCGTTATATGAAATTGTTACAAGTATCCATGACAACTGTACCACTATATATCTTTCTCAGTTTTGTGCCAAGATACACATAAACTTTATATTTTAAGACACTGCAGTAAAAATCACATTAATCCATTGACGTTTATACATTTTGATTAAATATCAAAATTATATAATTATCCCTTGAGTGCCCCTTTTGACATTTTCTGCTAACAGGAAGTGAACTAGATTTACAATTAGGTTCCAAAAGCTCAACAGGTAACATGAGAAAGGGGTACCAGAAAAAGCTATATTTCTGTCAGTGACAGTATATAACACAAATTTCTCCAGTCAATACAATTTACTTGCTCAAATAGAACAACACTTGTGCAGGATAAAATGTCTTAACTTCTGAACTCCTTTTTTTAACTTGTTTTTTTTTCTTTCATACTAAAAGATACATGTAATTTGAAATATCTCAGTAAAGTTAGTGTCACAGCAGTCTTGGCTTTCTTAATAAAAAAGTGGTCTTATAAGAGGGATGGTTTCTCTTGAGGGGGAAATATAGTAGTATTTCAATATCTGCATCTGAAATCTAGCCTAATATAAAAGACATGGCCTTGGTAGGAGGGGCTTTATAAGATTGCCACTATTGTATACACCAATCAAGTACTTTGGTGGGAGGGGCTTTATAAGATTGCCACTATTGTATACACCAATCAAGTACTTTGGTGGGAGGGGCTTTATAAGATTGCCACTATTGTATACACCAATCAAGTACTTTGGTGGGAGGGGCTTTATAAGATTGCCACTATTGTATACACCAATCAAGTACTTTGGTGGGAGGGGCTTTATAAGATTGCCACTATTGTATACACCAATCAAGTACTTTGGTGGGAGGCCACTTTATAAGATTGCCACTATTGTTACACAAGTCATTCAAGCAATATTTATATAAAATTGTAATCATAAATTCCTGAAATACAAAACTGGTATGACACAAATTACATCCAGTACAAGTCCCTGCTTATTGATAACCCCATTAAATAAATTGTGGCTAAGAAAGTTTAAATCTTGACTGACCACTTATATTTACTATATATCCACATGTTGATAAAGGTCCACATGTAATCAGTAAAGACATAGTGTTAATAAATAAGTGGTCAGTCAAGATTTAAACTTTCATAGCAGTAACTTAATTATTAATAGGGTTAGAGTTATGGTGTTTAACGCCACTTTCAACAATATTTCAGTTATATCGTGGCTGTCAGTTTTATTGGTGGGGGAAACCGGAGTACCCGGAGAAAAGCACCGACCTGCCGCAAGTCACTGACAAACTTAATCCCATAATGTTGTATCGAATACACCTCGCCTGAGCAGGAATCAAATTAATAACGTTAGTAGTGATTTAATTATTAATAAGAAAGGGACTTGTAGCAAGTCTATAAATAACCAAATATAAAATCTTGTATGATCAGTCGAATGGATGTGTTGCGAAATATAAAGAAATATTTTTTGCTAATGAAAAAGTGACCTTTTAAGAAAGGTGGCCTATCTTGAGAGGGACAAATAGTAGTTTGTTGAAGCTCCTGCCATAGGAAATCTTGAGGTGAGTATTGGGGCTCTGCCGCTCAAACCAACGTCAGTCGTGTGAATCTAGTGATCCACTCTGCCACCAAGGCCCCCCCGGTGAAGATACAAATGTATGAGGTCAAGGTTGATTGACATATGAATTGCTAAGAATTCAAGTTTAGGTGGAATGTGCTGTCTAATTTGGTATACCTATGATGTGTGGTTACTGGAGAACAGTCCATTTCATAAAAAGTATGATTTTACAGATAACATTTTTACAAAAAATATAAAAGTAATTCTACGTGCTGTTAAAATCAACCTATTTGTTTGTTTTGTTTTCTTCTAAAATTTTGGCCCAAAATATGGAAAACAGTGCAATATGTATGTGTCCTCATTCAGAATTTCTGTCAGGAGTAGGAGAAACATGAACGTAGAAATATGTACTTATAGACCATCAATTTTGATGATTTAAATACATGTATTTTAAAACCATCACAGTGTTCATTCCAGGCTGCGCCCTTGCGCCATAGGCGCTATTTTTTATGTCAGGGCACATAAAAAACGTGACAAGTGCGCCTGTCGGGCGCGCTGAAAATCCGCCGACCGGAATGTTTATAAAACGTAAATTGAGTGTGGCCAAATTTTAATCAGAGCCGTTTCCGTTATCGGTTTAAATGTTATGAGTGATAAACATGGCCGAGAGACAAAAGCAAAGCTCATTGCTTAACTTCTTTTAAAAACGGCACAAAAACGATAGTGAAGCCGGTGTTAATGAAGCTGATAGTGGGACACTCAATAAAAATCCACTGCCGGACGATTCGGAAGTCGGGAAACGGGAGGAACCAACCCAAACTGAAATGAAAAGTAGAAAATTTCAGGACAGGACGAGAGACTTTCCGTGGCTTATTTATGACTTTAACAAGATGAACTGTGAGCTAATGCTCACATATGATACCCCCGCTGTTCGGCAAACAGGAAGTAGGAATCTGACGAGTCAAAAAACGCTTCCCACGATATGGGGTACCTATATGAAGCCATTCTCTATCCAGGGTTGTCGTTCCTACTACGCTACAGCCTACACAACATCTCTGTCAACGCTCATTACACAAGATTTTTGTAAAATTTAGAAACAGTAAAAAAAAATCGACTTAAAATTGTTTTAATTATTGTAAATATCAATAAAGATGAAAATAAATCACTCTTTTCAAATCAATTCTCTCTTAAAAATGATTTGTGATCGTTTTTAACTTTTACCTCCGCAAAATAGTTCTCCAAGAAGTGGGGGGTAAAATCATTTTTAAGAGAGAATTGATTTGAAATGAGTGATTTATTTTCGTCTTTCTTAATATTTACAATAATTAAAACAATTTTAAGTACATTTTTTTTTACTGTTTCAAAGTTTTACAAGAATCTTGTAAAATGAGCGTTGACAGAGATGTTGTGTAGCGTAGCAGGAACGACAACTCTGGATAGAGAATGATATGAAGCTTGTGACCAAATATCAGATTTCTGCCATTAATAGTTGCTGAGAGAAATGCGACGAAAAATGAGCATATATGTTCAATGTGTATAAAAATCAACAAAGTCGGCAAACAGGAAGTAGGAATCTGATGGGTCCAAAAACGCTTCCCACAATATGGCATACCTATATGAAGCTTGTGACCAAATATCAGATTTCTGCCATCAATAATTACTGAGAAAAATGCGACGAAAAATATCTTGGGACGGACAGACGGAAGGACGAACAGAGGTAAAACAGTATACCCCCTCCCCCTTCCGGGGAGCGGAGGTATAATAAAAATGTAATGAAATGTAATGTCTGCATAAAAGTGAAAAAGCAGAATGTCCTTATTGAAGGAACAAACAATTTCAGAACAAGTACTTTAACTAGGCATGCCCAAAGTGATGATCATCAGCTGTCGGTCACACACAAGACCGCTGATTTAATTGAAGTTGTTTCAAAGGCTGATAATGAGTCTGCAATTATTGTTCTTCATCTTAAGCTGACCTGCTAGAAATGACCCACCATTTTTTCAAAATGACCCCCTGATTTGAAGCCAAAGGGGCCCATGACCCCTTCATGTCAAATTCTGGAATGAACACTGCATCAGTAACGAATATGTTTTTATTATTATTTTAATTGTAATTTTATGCACAATCAAACTTGCCTTAAAGGGCACCTCTATAAAACAAATCACTGTCTATAACAGGCAGTCTCATTTTTCCCATGAATGAATAGTGTATATAGATTTAACCTGTATATAAAGTGCAACTGCTCATAAAGGGCACATTTTCATGTTCCCTTGAGTGCCCTTTATATACAGATTTGTATTTAAAAGATGGTAATGGTAAAACTCCCAAAATTTCATCTTGTACAAGAAAAAAAAGCCACTACACACTAATATAATGTCAAGAATTTTCCTTGGACATTTTAATCTTACTTTTTGATCTGTGTAGCCATGCATGTTTTGTCATGATCTGTCTATACAAGTCTTGTCCTTCATCATTGAATGCTGCGCTTCCAAGGTTTTTTACTTCCTCATCAAATCCCTATAAATAGAATGAAAGTGAAAG
Organism: Gigantidas platifrons; assembly: GCA_002080005.1. Taxonomy (NCBI): domain Eukaryota; kingdom Metazoa; phylum Mollusca; class Bivalvia; order Mytilida; family Modiolidae; genus Gigantidas; species Gigantidas platifrons. Next base: position 110,562 of record MJUT01062885.1, read on the forward strand.
TATTCCATTAAAATTGTACTGTTTCTTTACATTTAGTAGTTCCAAAAGCTTTTTTTTTTATATCTTCAATGAAACCTGTCTATACCTAATACCTTTAGGGTACAAGTTCTGTTGTTCAGGCCAAAATTAAAATATAGTTTGTTTGCCCAAACGCGACCGACCGAAAAAAATCCCGCCGAGTCAAATTATTTTTTTGCTGTAAAATTTTGATTTTTTTTTTTAATTTCCGGATTTTCAACGTGTCCGCATGTTCCGTATCAAATATTAGGTTTAGAGGTTAAATCACTTTCGCACTTACAACAACACTACAAAATCCTTGCCGGGAAGCGCTTAAGTGATACTGATGAGATTTTTTTCGATATCCTCAGCATTTATCATTATATATTGAAACCACGTAAAATCGGAAATGGCAGACAGTTATTTTACACTGTCTTCGTCTGTTGTAGTTAAAACTGACAATAAAGTGAAACCGATTGTGTCAAACAGACTCTACAGATCTAACAAAAAAAAAACATGGAATGACGTCTTCGACGAGGTGACAGACCCTGAAGAAGTGGACTTGAATAAGACGGATCAAATTTTAGTGAGAGTCTCGGACAGATAACAATCATGTTAAACTGTTGTGTTCTAGTCAACTATTAAAATTCATTGATTTATTATATTCAATGCTTATCAACACAAAAAGTACATTTTTTTCAGATTCCTTGGAAAGACATCCCTTGCTTTTTCAGTTTTGGGTTTTTAAACGCATTTTAATAGTTTCCCAAATCTGGTGCTCCAAAAAAAAAGAAAAAAAAAGAATTTGCCTACCTACCTACCCATACAAGTCATGGGCCGGCTTTGGGCAAACTGAAATATTTTTAAGGATGGCCTCAGATTGTGATGTTTTACTAAAATAACATACCATATACAAAAAATGTATAGGTGTGTATTTACACATAGTGCATACATGTGTTATAAATATAGTATAACTAATCGAACTGTTTGAATATAAAAAATAAGACCATGAGTGACCGAACAACGCAAGGATTAAACGAATGTTTAATTCATAGCGTAGTTCGGTCACGAGTTGTCTCATTTTTTTTTATTACATTAGAATGGAGATAATTGTATTGTATTTAAGCTTTGTGGATGTAAATCTTGGTTTTATTGTCACAAATATTTGTTTACCTAATGATAATTTGTGTATTGCATATGATGATGAAGTAGCTTTGGCTACAGTGCAATCTGCTGGAAATATAAAGAGAGTGAAAATAAACGATTTATTTCACTTGTAAATTACAGGGAATTATTTCATGAGAAATCTCAGTAAATTACATCTATCTACATAATAAAAGCATCTGTTTCCAAACTTTTTTAAAAGTCACAAATCCAAAAGAATGCATATGTTGAAATGAATTCATTTGCCCTATATTTCACAATTTTCATGACCTCATGAACAAAAAATTAATAGAATTTTGATGTAATAATTGGGTCTTATCCATTTGTTTTAATGAACAATAAAAATAAGTTTGAACTTTTACATCTATGGAGATTACCTTGGACATTAGCATTGTGTTCTCAAAAGCTGTTTCCACGAACTCTTGCGTTTCTATATGTTCTGAAAAAACATAACAATACATGATAATGTTAGGGGTTATGGTTATGGTGTTTAATGCCACTTTCAACAATATATCAGTTATATAGTGGCTGTCAGTTTTATTGGTGAAGGAAGCCGGAGTACCCATGGAAAACCACTGACCTATCGCAAAAAAAGTCCTGATATGACAACACATCTGAACAAAAAATGATAAGAGTTTATTGATTTATTTCAAATTATCCATTACATTAGCTTCTTAGTTATGGAATTTTTTTCATTGAATGTCATTAAACTTTGTTGAAGCAATCAAGAGAATGTGGTTGCTCTGGTCATATTTGAGTCAAAGTCAAGTTGACAGTACAATTCTAGCTCCAAGATGACTAGAGGCCTGTTAATTTCCAGCACTGCAATTTCTATGATAACAAGATGTTGCACGCTACGTCGTTCTAAGAATACCCCGACTCGTTCATTTGTAAGTCGCACGGTAAACAGGAAATAGATGTGCGGTAAACCTGGAAAGGGGAGACACGGTACATTTAGTCACCATGCCAACGCCATACATTTTGTATATCAAATCATTTCTTCCAGTAGAAGCTGAGATAACTGTTACGAAAGTTTTCATTACAGCAAACATGAAAAATTCTAAGTCGCACTGTAAACAGGAAGTAGATGTGCGGTAAACCTGGAAAGGGGCGACACGGTACAAGTCATCATGCAAAAGCCATATATCAAATATAAAATCATTTCTTCCAGAAGCTGAGATATCTGTTACGAAAGTGTGAACGGACGGACGGACAAGGTGATTGCAATATAGCCCCCTCTCTATGAGTGGGGGTATAATATCACAAATTGACAAATTGTTCCTTAGGAAAAGAAGTTAATCAAAGACATAGTAAGTTTGAAGAAGAAATGATCAATGCTTTAACCCCCTGCCCCATCCATATTCAATACTTACTTCTGGATGCTTTGACTCCCTGAGATTTATAGTCATCTATTTCTTTGTCTTTAGATTTCATTATTTTAACAAGTTCCCTCTGTCTTCTTGTAAGTTCACCAACCATTGCCATTAGGGGTATTATAAGATTTTCTGATGCCTACACACAAAAAAAATAAAAATAAAATAAAATATGAATGACTAACATTAATTAATTATACATTACAATAAGATATATTCAGAAGATTTTTCAAGTAAGAAGGAAATTCCTAACACCATTGCCATGAGTGGTATTATAAGATTATATAAGAGTTTAAAATACAAACAAAAATAACAAGATACTGTGAACTTCCCAATTTCAAACTATTGATATAAATCCAACTATTATACGATCATGACGCCCTCCTGTAAGGTAATGTCAATACTGTTAGAAACAAATAATGTGTCAACAAGAAACTGACTGGGTATTAAAACTGGGCCAGGTTTCCTTCATCTATCAGGTCGGCCCATTGTTCATTGTTATTCAAATGTTGCTTATCTGAACGGTACACCTAGCATTGCCCAAATAGCGAGTCTGTCTCTGATGTAAACAAATGATAGATCAGAGATACTTGCAGCATTTCAATCTAACGAGTCCAGAAGACATTTCGAAAAATTTTGATGAGTCCTACCATTGTAAGAATATAAAATTTGAAAAGTTTTGTGAGTCCTAACTGAAAATGGTGAGTCCAGGACTCGGTTAGGCATGTTGCAAAGATCTCGGTAAATGGAATAACGTTAAACTAATTAGAGGAAAGAAAAATATACACAAATTTGTCAACCCTCAAACATCACTGATAAAATTGTTTAAGTTTTTACCATTTCTTTTTCCGCTGATTGACCAATGAAATGCCATGAAAATGGTAACCCTGCTAATTGTGAATCTATTTTTAGTAACATTTTCCCAGGATTCCCTTCTTCATCTTCACTAAATCCTATACTAATGTTGGTTCCTCTATCTTCATTTTCCACACAATTTCTTATCTGATCCAATATTCTTGAGACTGTAGCTTCTAAACTAGGATTTAATTTCTGTAAAAAAAAAAAGAAATAAAGAAATATTAAAATTGATGTTCTTCAAAGGAAATCATGTGTACATCATGTTGGGTTCGGTCATTGTTGTTTATCGTCACTTTCAGCAAATTTTCAGCTATAAAATCATCGTCATGGCTACAAGACTTATCTGGTGAGGACAGCAAAGAAAGATATAGTGATTGATCAGCAAAATCCCAACATTGTAGCTACATGTATAAGGTCCAATGATAAACTTTTGTCTACTGATGACATCTGCAATCTTGAATTTTTAATCCACATAAACACACATTGTATGTGCTAAAAATGTAAACTTTGGTACATGTAGTAAAGGGTTAGGCCTAAGGGTGTTTTTTGCCACTTTCAAAAATATTTCAGCTATATCGTAGTGAACAGTTTTATTGGTCAGTGGAGGAAACCAGAGTACAAGGAGAAAGCCACAGACCTGTTGCAAGTCACTGACAAACTTTATCACCATTGTTGTATCCAGTACACCTCGCCATGAGCGGAATACAAACTCATAAGATTAGTGACAATAAGCACTGATTGCACAAGTAGTTATAAATCCAACTACCATACGATCACCTATTTAGATAGCCCCTATTTAGGCAGAGGAAAGTCAAGACAGATATAATGATTGACCAACAAAATCTTCAGATATCGTAGCCATCAACACAATAAGTTAGTTAACTTTGTCTCCTGATGACAGCTGCCATCTTGAATTTCTGATCCACATAAGCAATGATGAAAACTTAAACTTCAGTACACGTACAGTACAGCTCAAGGCATAGTCTGATAAATACCTGGCATGCCTCATACCTGGCATCCAATGCCAGGTATTTATTGCTTTGTGATTTAATTAAGAGTACAGTGTCACCTGTGGTTCCAATATACAACAGCAAATGACTAATTACCTGTACAGGTAAAACCATCACTCACAGGTGACTTACCTTTGTATTTTATAAGGTATATGTAAAATATTTTCAGATGAATGTTTGCATTGAGAATAAGATTGGAAAATTATGCACAACATAAAAAAAGTTAGGGCTTATATGTATAAATTAATTACATAAAAAAAATAAAGCATTTGAAANTATTGTCCTATTTATGCTGATATTTTTTTTTCAAAAAGAAATATTTCAATTAAATTTCTCAATTGTATTACATTGTACTTGCTAGTGTGTTATCAAACACTAATTAATATCATTTCCTGTACATGTATTTTCTACCTGCCCAGTTGAACAGGTAAATTTTACCTGTGGTTTCACCAGAAAATATTTTAATTAATGATTAATTTATGAGTTGTATATTAGATGACCACAGGGGTCCAGTTTTATGACTTCATGGTCAGGCATGCCAGGTATCGGAGGCATGCCAGGTATTTATCAGACTATGCCTTGAGCTGTACTGTACATGTAGTAGAGGTGATCCAGTCGTGTGCAGCGTAACTTCAATTAATTTTGTATTTTCTGCAAAGCTTTTTTTTGTTATTCCATGTACATGTGTACATGTATGATGTTAACTTTGTCCTGTACATAAAAAATGTAGTAGTGGCAATCATTACAGATCATGTCGTTTTTTTTCTTCTAAATATCAAACTTAAGACCAGAGAAGACAATCTGTTGGAAATACTTTTTCTCCCATTATTATGGGGTTTTAACCCTGCTGAACCAGTGGTGGAAAAATCTGTAATCCTCTAGAGGATTAAAATGTCTCGTGCCTTTTCCCGGGTTAATTTCAAACGCATTAATTTCAAATTTTGAAATAAAGTTCGTGTTAAATAATGGGAGAAACAAATTCTCCTTCAGTTGCCCATGTGGGTTACGATATTTCTCCACTCTCAAGAGTTAAATTAAAAATTTTAGCCACTCGCCTAATGGCTTGTGGTTAAAATTTAAAATTTAACTCTCTTGAGTGGAGAAATATCGTAACCCAAGGGCAACTGAAGGAGAATCTATATATATATAATGTTTTGAATACATATATATATATGTAAAACAATCATAAAATTATCATGTACATAAAACAATAACCATAAAGAGACATTTATGGCTTCTGATCTTCATTTAAATTTATATTCAATGCAATGTATATATGGACATAGTCCGAGATTCCTCTGCCATTCGACAACTATTTACATCTTGCTGTTGTCGAACGTCAGAGCGCTCTCCATAATGAAAACAGCGGATTTTCCTCCCCATCTCAGCTGTGGCACATTTCCACGTTTTGTGGCTATCAGATTTTATTTTCTATCCAAAACCCTAATATATATCGCTTCACCAATCATTTTTCAATTCATTCATAACCATCTTACCTTCAGAAATTGGTGTTACACTCCATTACAGCACAATTTCCCCCAGACCATATGATTTCGTCATTTTGAACACTGACATTTTGAAATAGTTGTCACGTGACTTCGAGAGAACTACTATTACCGCAATGTATCATGGGAGATGATTTGCATATATGATCTGACCTTGTCCAAAATAGGGGGAAACGTAAGACATGCTCTTTCCGAAGCCCGCGGATAACACTGCCAAATGAATCTTTTCTATCCAACATATTTTGTATTATTTCCTTCTGCTCTGATTTGAGCTGTAGATGGAACTGTTTGTCCTGCAGAATACGCTTTATATCGTCTTGTATGTTTGTTTACGTATGCTAATTTGGTGCACTGTATTTAGTATCTCCCATCATGCAATGCATTGCTGTCATCTTTCAGTTAGTATCGCGAGATCACGTTAAAAAAATGGCAGTGAAATGACCAAATCATCGGGTGTAAGGAAAAAACGTGCTGTAATTGANTGTAACACCACTCTCTGAGGGTAAGATGGTTATGAATGAATAGAAAAATGATTGGTGAAGCGATATATATTAGGGTTTTGGATAGAAAATAAAATCTGATAGCCAGAAAACGTGGAAATGTGGTACAGTTGAGATGGGGAGAAAAATCCGCTTTTTCATTATGGAGAGCGCTCTGACGTTCAACGACAACAGCAAGATGTAAATAGTCGTCGAACGGCAGAGGAATCTCGGACTAGTATGGACATTGTCTGTAATTAGTTTAGAGCCAACCAATAAGTCACCATTGATTGTGCAAATAAGGGATTATGACATCACTAATATTAACTTGATGTTCACTCATACAAACACAGGCGAGTGTGTCAGCTAGACTTTCACTTTGAAATCTCCAGGACATTTGCCAGTTTTATCATACCGTAATTTCTTCAGCAGTTCACTTCAGGACATTCTTTAATAATTAAACTAACCAGGACAATGTCAGAAATGGATGGGAAAATGTCCTGAGACATGTGATTAGCTGAATCACAGCAAGCAACCCCAATATTGATACTGGTATTTACTAATTCAGTGAAAAATTATACTATTTAATTTAGACACACACAATTTATGGAATAAAATAGTCTTTTTCTTAAATAACCAAGTGTTCATGGTAAAAGAAATATCCATGAACGACAATAATTACCTGGACACGTTTCTTCAAAGAGTTTTCAGAGAGTTCTTCGTACCAAAAGTTTGTAAGATCTGTCAGGAGAATTTCATATGAATCCTGAGTAAATTTGCATTTGATCAGATAAATGTCACCGTCTATAGTTAATGGCTGCCATGGAATTGATGTTAGATTAGGTTTCCATCGTCTCCTCCATTCAATTTCTGTTGTCATTTCGCAAAAACCTTATTAAATCAATTTATTTAATTGAAATTTGAAATTCGGCACTTTTTGCTTTTACCGGATGTTGATAGATGGCCGACAGAGGTACAGGTCAACTTGTACCTTTTCCAACTCGTCCCCTACCAACTCGTACCCCATTTATACTAACTCGTACCCTATTTTTACCAACTCGTACCTTTGTATCATATTAACTCGTTCTCTGTGTATTATGACCAACTCGTACCTTTGTACCATATCAACTCGTTCTCTATGTATTATGACCAACTCGTACCTTAATTATTCTACATTTTAATTTAATGGGCAAAATATGTCCACGCCTAGACCCATCCACGCTTAGGACTTTCTTTCTTAATTTATTGTTTATAAATAATACTGCATTAATAATAAAGAAAAACAATTTTTTTTTTAAATGATTCGATTAGCTTAATACAAAATGTGTGCTTGTTTATTTTCATTAAACAAATTTTTAAAGCTAAATGAAAAAAAAGAAAGAACAAAAATGATGCCGACTGCTACTTTTGTGGATTTTAAATTTGACTTGTCTCCCTTTCTGCGTATTTTGTGGCTAAAGATAATGGTAATAATATACATTATGAGAATGTGCTGCCTTTGATGACGACGGAAGTATATTTGAAATTAGATATTAATGAATTTAACCTAGTATGATTTTAGAAATAATTTGATATCTAAAGGTATTCCCGAGGTTTCGGTTGCGGATTCCTTTCTATAGACGTTTTCAGAAATCGGTGATTACCTAGTTATCGGTTCGTGGACACTAGGTGGCGTTACTATCGTCCGCCATTGTGAAAGTACACTAATCGGTTGTTTACACTAGTTACGATTAATCAGTATTCATAATTGGATTAGATAAACACGCTTCAGTTGTTATTTTATGGCTCCTCATGAAACTTTTTTTTTTTCAGATAAAGAAATTCAGATATTCAGATGTTTTAATTTGATAAAACTTAAATTCCTTTTCATCTTCACTACAGATTCCTATAAAGAAATTGACCGACAAAATGTTTTAATTTGTTTTACTATTTAACAAAAAATAAATAAATAATAATAATAAAACAGAATTGAAAAATGCACCTTAAGATGTCACATTCAAAGTTAAAGGGGCATTAGCTACGATTTTGACCAAAAAATATATTAGTTTTGGGAAATTGGTTTATAGCTTTCAAATGATGAAATAGAGGTAAATATTTCACATTAAACAGCTAATCGAACCACTTTCCGCCTTTTGAGAACGAAAATTACCATCGATTACTTATTTGTATTTTGTCGCTTATTA
>MJUT01062885.1:120943-156831 GCA_002080005.1 Gigantidas platifrons
TATATGTTTTGGAAATTGGTAAATAGCTTTAAAATGATGAAATAGAGGTAAATATTTCACATCAAACAGCTAATCGAACCACTTTCCGCCTTTTGAGAACGAAAATTACCATCGATTACTTATTTGGATTTTGTCGCTTATTAACTGCCAACTTGCATGGTTCGTTGTTCATACATGTAATTAATACTGACTAAAATTCACAAAATATAAGAAATAAGTGCATTGTTGTACTGATTTAATGACGATTCGACAAACTCCGTAAACAATGTTGATAAGATGACGTCCATTTCTTGATCGATCTCAAAACACGAGCAGTTGCAGGTCTTTTCCCCGATGCGCGTAAGTAGTGTATCGGGCCTTTATGGCCCCATTGACCCCTATGTTAAACCATTTTCCCCTCCTGAATTCAGCCAGCCGTGACTAATTACGGTTCTCACACTTATCTCATTCGATAATGAAGTATTCCAAACCAAGTAATTTAAATAATTTATGTTGATTAATTAACCCTACATCTATAGTTAGACAATTCCCAGTCTTTATATTTAGACAAATGGAAATCCAATAATACATGTAGTGGGTATTTAGACTGATTGTCCTGTGATACTTATTTCTGTTGAAAAGGTTCTGAACGATGAGCATGACGCTGATGTTTCAATGGTGACTTTTTTTCGTAAACAGTGAAGCTACTCTTTGATCGGTTTCGTCCATGAGATCGTCTAGGATGATTAAATGTTATTTCGAGGATCCAGGGTGTCCAAGTCCACCCCGTCTACGGTTCCGTATAATGTCTTCAACATGTCCAGAGTGTGGAATGAGATTTACCAGAAGAGACAATATGAAACGCCATTTTAACAGCAGACATGAAAACATGAAATTTATCCCTCCTCCTCCTCCTCCGAAGGAAACTGGCTACGACTATACTCCTCCTCCACCACGTGGTCCAGAGTCGTCATCATTACAACACCAGACCGAAACAGAGGAACCGTCCTTTTGTTGACCGTGTTTGCTTTTTAAGTGGCGTTTTAAGTATGCAGGCCACACATAGGTCCTATTGCATAAACTACAAGTATTACTCATGTTGTCGTTTCGGATGTCGGGGTACGACTGACTGAATTAGGGTAGATAGGGCATATTTATAACAAACAACATATACAAGTTTCGATACTTTATTTTACACATTGTCAATTGTCAGTTCTGGGTCTCTTTCTTCGATCGCTGGGATGATCTGTTTCCTTATGTTGACCATTACAGGATAGACGACCCTCTTAAAATCCGTACGGTCGCGTGCTGTAGTCCTGCATGATGACTCTTTTGTCGAAGACTAGCCTGTAGTCTTTGTCCTGATGTACGGTAAGTAATCTCTTGTGGTCTCTCGTGATCTTGAAGTCGTCCCTCACTGTCTTGACGTCATCTCTGTTGTTAATGACCATGTCCTTGATCGTATCAAAGTTGATGGTCAAGGAGTTCTTGTAGTTGAGAGTGATGCCTCTCACTTTACATATGGTCGTATTTCCATCCTTATCGGGTCTGGCAATCTTGTAGGCATAGTTCTTCGGTCCACCTGTGACAAACTCTATTATTCTGTTGTCAGGCACTTCATCGGTGAGATCTCCTAGGTAGTCACCGAGTTCTGGTTTCCACTCGCCAGGCCTAGAGGTATACATGACTGAATCTGTATCGGCGTATAAGGCACGGGGTCCTAATTGTTCCAAATAACTGTACAACTTCAAACGGGCTTGAGCTGTGGTATAGGCTGCTATGACTACGTTGGTTCTCCCGGATTCTTCGACGAACTCTTCTTTGTGTTGATATCTCATTTCCACCATCTCGTCGCTGACAAAATTTATACCCATCACAAGAATCTGGTCGCTGGTCAACATGTCGAAATATTCGGCAGGTTCGGATATGTATTTTATCCGAGGAATGTTGGATCTCTGACCGAATTTTCCCCAGAAGCTATTCAACATCAGCTTGGCTAATGCTCGCAATCCAGGATTCTTCTTTATGTTGTTGTAGTCCAGGAGTATTCCCTCCTTTTCGTGGTAATCTCTGATGTACCTCCATTTGTCATCTTCGGTCTGACACCACTCTGGCCAACCGCTGGCTTCCTGCTTCATTTTGAGGAAGGTATTCATGTAATCGGTAAAGAGTCCTCCAGTTTTCGTTTTCGGATCGTACTGTTCCGTTTCATCGAAATGCCACACTTCGTAGATGCGCTGAACTACATAACCTTTCTCCAGTGCTTTCTTCAATTCGTCCGTGACCCATGTTCCCATCAATGATCTTTCTTCGTCGTTATGTTGACACGGTGTCTGTTGATGGTTTTCACTACATGTTCTACACAGAGTAAACAACAATATTTTGTTCATTTTCACTGGTAATACGGGTATGTACAGTCCTCTTGGTGGAAGGGTTTTGCATTTGATGAGTCCTTCGTACTGTTGCATATCTGTAAAACCCTCGGTGACGATCTCAGGGTGTCCAATGGGTATCTTTCCGGTTTTATTGATATATGGATACACGGAGGTTACATCGACGTATGATATATCCTGATCTTTTTGAAACAATGTAAACGCTTCGGTGCGTCCTCCATAAAAAGCATCTCGGGGTTCTAATGGGTTGATCATCTCGGATTGTTGGACAAAGTTTCGTAAAGTGTCGTTTTCGCGAACTTCTCTGTCGAACTCGCATTCCCACTTTCCAACGTAGATATACCCTTGACCTTCCAGGTATCGTTTCTTCTCCATGGTTCGTTGGTATAGATCACTCATGGTCATATCATTGACCGGGTTGACGGTGCTGTCATTATAACAATGTAAACATCCGTGCCAGAACGTTCCGTTAAATTCCAAGACGTATTGTTGTCCGTTCTCGTTTTCGTAGTATCCATCCACTTTATAAGGTCCAATTTCCTTTTCCCCACCGTTTCTAGCATGTTGTATGCAGACTCCTTCCGTTTTCGATAAGTATTGGATCCATTGCATGGCTTTGATGGAATGTTTTTCTTCTTGACGGTATCCTTGAGCTGGAATGATACCGATGGTATCGGGTCGTAGAAATTTCGTTCTAAAGACCAAATTGCAAGCCGAGGCTATTGTAATGCATTTCTGAAAAGGATCGATGCCTTCGTGTTCGTCGGCAGACGTCATCTCCAAAAACAGTTGTCTAAACGTTAGGCAGGCTCTTCTTAGTATGTACACGTCGGAGCGACAGTAACTCAATAGTTCTCTTTGAAAATCGAATCGTTGTCTGTAGTTGGTCTCATACCACCCAAGAAAGGTTTCTCTGTCTTTCAGTTTCATGGCATCCGGGTTGTAGTAGTGTACGTCTGGTAGATGATTGAGTATGACTGATTGATTCTCTTTCCTATTGAACAAATGTGGGAAATATCCTTTCTGAGCTCCTCCAATCCAAACATCTTAGGTAATTCCGATAATGCGCTAGGTAAGAAGTTGATGGAGTCTATCATTCTAATACGACATCCGGGTACTTCGATATACATGTTATTGGCACCATTAGCAATAATCGTTGGTTTCACACCGTTTTGGTACAGATACTCTAGTATGGGCAATGAATCATAGCCTTTGAAATTGTGTGCAATGACGGTGGCCCCTTCATTTTCTCCGGAAAACAACCATTGACAAAAGTGTTCAGTTGTGTTCGGTCCGGCAAACACCAATTCGTTCTTTCCACATGTTTGGCAGATACTGTCTTTATCGACGCCTTGATCCATGCATTTTAAACACACTCTATGTACTACACATAGATTAGGCTTATGTTCGAAAGCTCCACACATAGGTGATTTGCAATGAATACATTTTCCGTTGTCATCCCGTTGGTATCCTTGTTGACTCTGGATCCTGTCATCTTGGGTACATTCAAAATCGAAAAAGATGTAAGTCTGTTTCTTCTGTCTATCATTGTAATTCACAGGTAACATGTAACACTGGTGTTCAGATGGATAATAATCTTTACAAGTCTTGCAATAGACGTTTCCACAGGTATGATCCCCCACTCGTTTGTTCACGGTTTGTCCGCAGTTCTTACATTTGTAATAGGAGGTACACGTTGAGTTTCCCAATGGCGTCGTCTTCTTGTGGAGATTAAAGCATGTTGGTCCTTTGAAGTATCGTCCACAATCCTGACAATGTATCCAATCATCTTCGGTTTGATCGTGAATCTTCCGGCAATTATGACATACGTTGTTGCAAGCGTGTTCTTCTTTGGTGTTATAACCTTTGTTACAGTTTGTACATAAGTATTTACGACTCAAGAACGCAGTCATACTGGTAATCACATCGTAGTGGTTGTCATGGTAGTACAAATATATCTTCTTCTCGGTTGTGGGTCCATGGTAAACGATTCCGTTGAAATGCTCTCTCGATATCACATGTATCTGATATCCTACCAGGAATCGTTGAAACGTTTTTACATCTTCGATTCCGCATTGATATAGGGGTACCACCGCCTTGGCGTAGAATTCCAACGCCAACTCTTCTTGGATACGACGACCTTGTCTAATATATTTCCTTTGTTCATGTCCGTCGATCTTAGCTTTAGCCGTTACGATAGCCCTGGCACAACACAAGTCATCTTTGTTTTGTATCTGGATGATGCAACGTTTATCTTTCAGGAACCTCTCCGTGTCCACATAATCACATCTCTTACCAGTTCCACCCTTAGGAAGGCTGACGTGTGTTATATTCAGTTGTACACAATGGTCCAGGACGAATTGTTCGTTGGACTGTGGCACTCTTTCTATTTCGGCTAGTAGTAGTTCACTGGTCAGTTGGTTTATCTGCATAAAAGGTAATCTAATGGGAAAATCCAAATCGGGACATTCAAGGGTAACTTGGACTAAATCCTCTTCCTGCATTCCTTTGGTCACATCTGTTAAAACGGAGTCAAATAGGTTCTGTAGGGTTTTCAATATGTCTGGTACACTCTGGACGTTTAATTAATTGAATATAACTCTGTACTCGTTGGATTCGGTGCTAAATTGAGGCATCTTCTTTCCCTTCTCCTTAGTAATGGTGTAATACTGATCGGGGTGGTTGATATCCATNNNAAAAAAAAAAGTGCATGTAGTAGGATTTATACTGATTTTGTATGGGAAAATAACGGTAATTAAAAAAAATAATAATACATACAAGGTAATTTATTTGTTGTCATTATATCTCCGTTTACAAATCACTTCACAGCAGGTGTTACCATTGAATTTCAAGCCGAAATAACAGTATATTGTGACACCTGTACTAGAGAAACCATACATTAGCGCATCGATAAACCCCGAGAACATAATATTTTTGTATATTCCTAATGGCGGGCACACTCGGAAGTCGATAATGGCCGCGCCCATATTTTTAAGAATAAAAAGGTCTATAAAATCGTACGTCTACATCTACATCTACATATTACGACGATCCATCAAAACTCTGATGACTAGATACGTCGGCGCTGCGCAAACAGACATTAAAGAAAAATTAACTACAAATATTGCATGAAAATAACAGTGAAATAAAAAATTAACAAAAACAGGTGCAAAAATTAACACATTTACAGGTATGTACAGGCCTACTAAGATGTTTAGATGTTCTGACCTTGGATCAGTTGTTTAAACTGATCCAGGGACCCATCATTAACAACGGTGTAAGGTAGTGAGTTCTAGAGTACTACTGTATGTGGAAAAAAACTGTATTTATAATAGTTTAAAAGGGTAAATGGTAAAAAAACCCTACAATTTACACTTTCCAAAAATATTTCTTATCTAATATTTATATAACTTTTATATTCATGACCGCTTTTGAAATATTAATACGAATTGTGGAGTAGAATCTGAAAAAAAGAAGAAAAAATACAACTAGAAGCTGCAAGAATAAGAACAAGGCTCCAAAAATGTTCAAGTTTGGAAGTCTTATATTTTGAAATGACAGAAAGGCGTAGACAACGAAAATTAACTTTAAAAAAAAAATCAAATTTATAATAAATCACGTCCTCAATATCTAAGTGAATGCTACCCCCAGTTGCATCTACGTCAGTGGATACAACCTTAGAAATAATAAAAATTGTGTACTCCATAGAAATAGACTACGAATAAGTGAAAAATCCTTTATACCATCTACTGTCAGAATATGGAATATTCTTAGTCCAACTGTAAGAAATTTACGAACGACTTCACAATTTAAATTAAAAATAAAAGGTGAATCAGTTAGACCAACCATTATCATGGCGAGGGGTCCATAAAATGCAACATAATGCATGCAGGGTTAAGGCACCAATGCAGTTTTTTAAAAGCTGGTCAAAATAAAATACATGTAGTGAAAAATGTTTGAAGACACCAAAGGGGTAATCAGAATCCGTATATCGAAGAAGAACAGACAACACAATGGCCAAAAGAAAAAGTACAAAGGGACAAACAACGATCGAAAATGTACTGCGGTTCTCCTATTGAAGATGCTATTAATTACCTCTTAGAATGCCAGTTCCATTGTATATTACAACCAAAGAATATCTACAGTATATTCATTCATTTAATCAAAATGAATATTCTAACACTATTGTTTGGAAATGATACATATAATTCCCAAATTAATTCAAAAACTTTTGAGAAAGTTCGTTCAGTTCTACATTGATTAGACAATACGATTTTGATACTCCAAGACAACAGCTTTATACTGTATTTTTTAGTTGTTTTTATTTTGTTGTTTTTAAAATAACACGGATGGCTTGCTACGTCACACGCACGGATACTTGAACATCGCGAACGTCGCCTCGAGGTAGATTTATGCAGTTGTGCAATTTAAAAAAAGGAAAACTAACAAAACCAAGTAGTTCACCGAAGGGCCCACATATCAGACTTCATTGTTAGCATACATTCATTGCGTGGAAACCCGTCAATTTTGCAAACACTTCTGTAGAGTTAAAATTCCTGACAAGGATACCGTTCATACAAAACCCATTTAACTGTACAGAAGTGTTTGCAAAACTGACGGGTTTCCACGCAATGAATGTATGCTAACAATCAAATCTGATATGTGGGCCCTTCGGTGAACTACTTGGTTTTGTAAGTTTTCCTTTTTTTAAATTCTACAACCGCATTAACCTACCTTGAGGCGATGTTCAAGTATCCGTGCGCGTCACGTAGCAAACCACCCGTGAAATAAACATACAAAACATTTTTGACACTCCAATACATCAGCTTTATATTGTATTTTTTAGTTGTTTTTATGTTGTTTTCTGTTTTCTGTGTTCTGTTTTATCGTTTCCCCCTTGTTTGTATTAATTCATGACTCTTTCGTCTACCTCTTATTCCTGATACTACGTTGTATATATGTTTTGCCGTCATTATGTTTGATATGTACGTTACGTGTAAGAAGAGGACATAATATAAGCTACAATAACTTGTGTCCAATCATATTGCTTAAATTATGGCAATATAATTTAAATTAAAAAAAAAGCAACTAAATTAGTGATTGCTTCTTAAAGCCAGCATTATTACGTTGAATAGGGATTTGTCAATGCCGCTAAGTTTACGGAAACAACTGTATACATGCATGAACACATGTCGCCCTACTCAACCTTGACACATTACCACGCAAGAAATGGCCCACGTTCAGATACCAGCATGTGTTTTTATTGGTTTATTTTACTGTTTACTCCGTAACCTTCTATGGTTATTTTGATAATAAAAACTATATACTAGCATTCGTACATTTGTATATACCACTAGTAACATCATACTTTCATGGTCATTATTATAATGGCATTTGTCTTTTGTTTTCATTTTTATCTCATCTTATTGATTCGTTTCTATATATGATACACTGTTGCCCGCGTAAAACTGTATAGAAATATTGTATTCCTTATAACATTGGCACAGAACCTGTGAATACAGACGGTAACCAACTACACGCATAATATTTATAAGTGAGTGTTTTGTTAGTTATAGAAAATATTTTAAAATTGTCACAACTTTACTGCATGAATCATTGCCAATTAAATAAATGTTCAGCATGTTTTTAAATTGAAAAGTTTGAAAGTCGAACAAAATATGTATTGATAATTATAATTTATTAATAGCATTGCTATTGTAAGTTCAAAATTCAAATTTTGAATGTTAGTTAGAATCACGACCAAAATAAATAGCTTCGAAATTTCTAAATATAACGAGTGGTCAGGTCATTTATTAAAAGGACGTTCAAAATGCCTTAATATCGATAAATCCATTTCTGAATATCACTGAACCACACATGAATGTCACTGAAACAGTTTCTGAATGTAATTGTAAATATGTCTTGTCTGAATGTTTGTAAACCTTCCTGTATGTTACTACATATACACATGGCTGAAAATCAGTGTAAGCTAAACATGTCTGAATATCTTTGTAAGAATATCGGTATATTCCTGAAAACATATCTGAAAATCATTGTGAAGATGCTTAAATGCCATTGTTAACATGTCTGAATATCTTTGTAAACATGTCTGAATATATTTTGTAAACATGTCTGATTATCTTTGTAAACATGTCTGAATATGTGTTGTAAACATGTTTGAATATATTTTGTAAACATGTCTGAATATATTTTGTGAACATATCTGAATATATTTTATAAACATGTCTGAATATATTTTGTAAACATGTCTGAATATATTTTGTAAACATGTCTGAATATATTTGTAAACATGTCTGAATATCACTGTACACATATTTAAATGTTATTGTTGAAATGACGGAATAGGGTTAGGGTTATGGTGTTTAACGTCACTTCCAACAATATTTCAGTTATATTGTGGCGGTCAGTTTTATTAGTAGAGAAAACAGGAGTAACCAGGAGAAAACCACCGACCTGTCACAAGTCACTGACAAACTTATCACATACTGTTGTATCGAGTACATTTCGCCATGAGGTGAGATTTAAGCTCACAACGTTAGTGGTGACAGGCACTGGTTGCACAGGTAGTTGTAAATCCAACTAGCATACTACCACGACCACAACGGCCCCCTAAATTTCGGAATAGCATTGTAAACATGTCTAGATGTCATGGTGTCTGTCTGAATAACAGTAAACTTGTCCATATTTCTGAATGTAATGATATCCATGTACGAATTTATAAAGTTGAAAAAGTTACGAAGTATTAAAAACAATGAATGCTGCATCTTTTGAGTGGAAGGGTGTACGTAATATTTAGAGAAATCTTACATGTACCTTCCCAATTTTGTTTCTGGTATACGGTTTTGTTGCCCAATTTTGTTTCTGGTATACGGTTTTGTTGCCTAATTTTGTTTTTGTCATTATCATTAATCTATGTTCCCCGTATTTTTTAAGTTATCGCAGGTTATGTCCTATTCATTAAACATAATAAATCATGATTACTATTATTTATGATTTTAGTTGTCAAGCTGGTAGTTCCGTCGCTATGAGATTATTTAACGCCTTACATATCTTCATCTTCCTTGGTGCTTTAAAAATAGTCCAAAGTTTCCACCAATGTGAACCAGTCTATAAAATGATCAAAGATATACTGATATCCTGTCCCATGGATAACTCGAGCGCAGGTAAATGTTTGTTAATAGCGCACAATTGTATCGAAAATCTCGAAATAAACGGAAGTCTGATTTAACTAGACTAGTACTAGGGGTGCGTTCAACATCGTAGCTGCTAGGCTAAGCTACGTAGAAAAATCACATTGAACGGAAAGGTAGCCTAGCCGCTACGTAGCTCTAGCTAGCTTAAAAAAATCATGCTAGCTTTTGAATCCAAGAAGGCGGCAAAAACTAAATTTAATTTCGTAAGGCAAAAATAGTGGCATTGCAGGAAGTGCAACGCTTTTAATACGGATGATAATTTATTAAGGTAACTAGACAAATACGATTAGCTAAAATGTTCCAAGAAATAATTCTATATGATTGGCGCCATATTTGCTAGCACTGCTACGTAGCTAATCGTTCAATAACGGCATGGCTATGTTACCTAGCAACTAGGCTAGCTGCTACGATATTGAACGCAACGCTGGAATAAACTATCAGCTTTCTGTAAGTCTAATTTTAACACAAATGTATATCGATCGAGTACAGCTTGTCACGAATCAGAATCGAACTCACCGCATTTATAGGCGCGTAATATTAGTGTAAATCTTGAACTAAACAGAAATCTGGTTATACTAGTCTAACATACCCGGAGTAAACAATCGATCTTCTGTAAGTCACGGACTAACTTTAAGTTAACACATGCTACAGTGTATATATCGAGAACACCTGGTCACGGGCTGCATTAAAGTCATCACATGGACAGACACTGATCTGCATTGGTAGATGTAAATAAACTAACTGCCATAGGATCGCTACCGCGATGGCCACCAATTTTGTTAATCATAATTTTTTTTAAATTATTCTTAAGAAAAATCCTGGTTCATAAATAAAAAAAAACTAGAATAAATCCGTAACTTCTTGTATTGAAATTCTTGTACCAAGCCAGGAAAGTGTGCCTTGTCGTCACTGTTGTGTTATATGCGTGTCATGGGTATCACTTGTGATTCTACTACGATATTTTCGATTGGATTTTAGAACTATACTTGTGTTCCGACAGTATGGTATTTTTGCTTTTCATTTCATAAAAATCTCATTATTTCTCAAATCTTTTGAACTGCTTGGCCATTTATGCACTTCCGTTGCAACATTTTTTATGGTAAACCAATTATGGCTGGTTTGGTTTATAATGTTTACCGCCACTTTCAAACATATTTCAGTAATATCGTGGCTGTCAGTTTTATTGGTGGAGGAAACCTGAGTACCCAGAGAAAACTACCGACCTGCCGAAAGTCACTGACAAACTTTATCATATAATGTTGAATCGAGTAAACCTCGCTATGAACGGGGTTCGAACTCACAACTACCATACGATCACGGCCAAGACAGCCCCTGTAACTATAATGACAATTCAACTCTATTTCATGTAATGCTATTGGTAGATGTGTATTACGTTAGTATTAGGGTCCGTCGTGGTCACGATCGTATGGTAGATGGATTTACAACTACCTATGCAATCAGTGCCTATCACCACTGATGTTGTGAGGTCGAATCTCGATCAGGGCGATGTGTACAACACTGTGATAAAGTTTGTCAGTGACCTGCGACAAGTCGGTGGGTTTATCCTGATCCTCCGGTTTCCTCCATCAACAAAACTAACAGCCACGATATACTAGTAACTTACATATTGTTGAAAGTGACGTTAAACACAATCAAACAAACGTTAGTTTTAAGGATATATTAATATGTTGATTGTTTATAACATTTAGACCCATTATGTGGACATGACTGGATTCACTACGGTGGTCACTGTTATTACTTTAGTACAGAGACAGACGGCTGGATGCACGCCGAGGTAAGAAATCATAACTAATCTTTGTTTTATTATGTTAAGATTCTACAGCTGTGACGTTTTTACTATTGTAAATATCCGGTGTATATTGTGATACATTGTACATTGCCGTATTTACAATTTTAAATCTTCGGATTTTTATGTAAAACGATTGTACGATCTTCCGGTGTCATATAGTAAACCTTCCGCATAGCAAACCTTCCCCCGGAATGTTTACTATATAGTAAACATTCCCCTCGGAATATTTGCTATATAGTAAACCTCCCCCCCCGGATACTTTACTATATAGTAAATATTCCCCCGGGGAAAATTTACTCTTTAGCAAACATTCCCCTATCAATAGCCGATCATCCCCCAGGATAGTTTGCTATATAGTAAATGTTCCTCCTTCATCCGGATAATTACCATTGATTCGGAATTTAGCACCTTAATCGTGTTAATTTTAATTGTTATATACCATTGATTATATCCGGTTTTGATTAAAAGGTAAAAAAGCACAAATCTATAATGTCTTGTTGCTAATTGGTTAGGTAGGAAGGTTTACTATGCGGAATAAATACTATATAGTAAACGTTCCCCCATGGGGGAAGGTTTACAATATAGTAAATCTACCGGGGGGTTAATCTACTACGGGGGAAGGCTTACTATATGACACCGGTATTAATACATGGGCACGCTGTGTCCCACGAGCCTAAAAGCCCCTTGCTAATCTATGTATGTTGTGTACAGCATGTTTTTTTTTATTGTTCAAACACTGATTTTGTTGGAAGTACAAATACAATAAATATATGTTTAGTTTTAACGACATTTACAGTTTTAATCCGGAGTGGTTGTGTAGGTAGAGCACTGCTGTAACGGGGAAATGGGGGTGGGGGCGTGGGGGAGAGAAATTATAATGCTGTTAAGACGGCCCTGATTGTACGTTTTCGTCTCTACTGTATTAAAAACTCGGGTGTTTTTGTGATCTATTCTACATTCAATAGAATACTGGGTTTTTTTCATCGATAAAGTTCGTTATCGTCTTGCTATTGTGGATATTCAGGGTATATTGTTGAAAGTGGCGTTAAACATCAAAGCCAAAACTATACAGCACGTTATCATCCTTACTCTTTTAAATACACTGGTATTTTCGTTTTCCATTGTACATTATCGTCTTTACAATTCAAGCACTCGGGGCTATTTGTTGTTACATTTTAATTAAGGATTTATCGCACTTTTTGTTCGGTTCATGAAGAAATAACCTCAATCAGTACACAAAATAAGGCATATAATCGGAAATAAATTTGAAAAAAAACCCAAATGTGCCTCATTTAAAGAAAAACACCTGATGACAACGACACGCGACGCCTTGAGAACGACGTCTATTTTTAGATTCCGTTCATTGGCAAATAACCTCAACTTTTTAAACCAATCAAAACACGTATGAAATGAAATGTGACTATAAAATTAATTTATTCGATATTCTAACATGACCTCCTTCTTTCGCTTTGTTAACAAACGAGCGAGTTATTCATTCGGTATAATCTCATTAGCACATGCGCCGGTGAATATGACTGACTTTTCCATTGGCAGCATAAATTGTGTGCGACATTTTCCGCAAACGTATATATAAATTACTGTCTTCCAATCAAAGTATACTAGCGTATTTGTACTCTTAGACATATCAGAATCGAAATAAATCATGGATGTCAGAATGTGTTTTGAGTTTTAACATGGATTGGAGGATATTAGTAAATTGTATCTCTCGCTTCTGGCTCGGGATAAAATACTAATATCCACCAATCCATGTTAAAACTCCCAACACATTCTGGCTTCCATGATTTATTTCTTAAATGATCAATTATCGTTTTTACTACTGTAAATAGTCGGTTATATTATTGTAATCGATTGTACATTGTCGTCCCTCACATATTTTGAAATGATTTGAGGTAATTGTTTTTGCTAATGTATCCGAGCATGTTAGTACTCTTTCAGACATATTTGCACCCAGATAAGTGGTTTTCTCAGGGTCCTCCGATTTCCTCCACCAATAACGCTGACCGCCACGATATAACTGAAATGCTGTTGAAAGTGGTGTTAAACACCATAAACCTTGCACTTGCACACAGATAAAATGGTCGGAAATCAAGGCACTAAGAAAGAAACTAGAGACCAGGACACCGAGCCAATCAGTTTATGAATTTGCTCCTTTATTGAAAGTTTTTTTTGTTTTGTTTTGTTTTTTGTTTTAGATTTAATTGGGTATCGAACTCATGATCGACTGCAATCAATGCAACCACGGTTATAGAGGCGATAGTTGTTTGTCCTTTGTACTTTTTCTTTTGGCCTTAGTGTTGTCTGTTCTTCTTCGATATAATGATTCTGATTACCCCTTTGGTATCCTCTAACTCCTCTTTATCCTCTAATGAAATCAAAATATAAGTGAACATATATTACAGTAAAAGCTCATATGTCCATTTTAGTATCAATTTATTTTTAGAAAATAGTAACTTTCAACTTAATCTGATTAAAAATATCAGTTAAAAATGTTAAAATAATATTGCATTTACTACATCGATTAAACATTAAGTCAAAATGAAGTTAAAATAAACCAATGAAAAGCCGCTAGAATAACCCTGGTGTCATCGGATTCGGGTATATGCAATCATTATAAAATCAAAGAGAATCGAAGGGTTATTTTAAATTCAACCGAACGGCGGGTTAGATCACGAGGTGTGTAACAAGAATAAAACGACGGGTGCCACATACATAGCAGGAACTGCTTACCCTTCCGGAGCACCTGCGTCCACACAGTTTTTTTTAGTGGGGTTGTGTTGCTCGATCTTTTGCCTACTTGTAATGTTTTGTATATCCTTTTTATGTCCACAGTATTTTCTGTCCTTCGATTTAAGACTCCTTATTACCCCTTTGGTATCTTTAAACTTTTCTTAGGTCAAATTTTGTCACATGTTGATGGACGATGGTGGTAAGTTTATATTTATATTTTCATTTTGATTCTGTATTTTTAGACATTATGTGATTCACTTTCGACATCTTTGGCACAAGTGGACGATGCAGGAGAAAATGCATGGATTACTGGGAAAGGAACAAGCGGTAAATAACAATAACAAAAATAATGTCTGTCAAAATAAAACTGAAGTTTCATAAGTACATGTACATATATGAAAACCACCTGTTTAAGCCACAATGTTAGAGAACATTTATATCTGTCGAGAAATATTATCAAACAATAAGGACCGTCGTGGCCATGATCGTATGGTAGTTGGATTTACAACTACCTATGCAATCAGTGCTTGTCACCACTGATGTTGTGAATTCGAATCTCGATCAGGGCCAGGTGTACAACATTATATGATAAAGTTTGTCAGTGACTTGCGACAGGTCGGTGGTTTTCTCCGGGTCCCCCGGTTTCCTCTAACAATAAAACTGACCACCACGAGATAACTGAAACATTGTTGATAGTGGCGTTAAATACCATAAAATCAAATCAAAACCAAACCTTGGAAACAATAGTAGCAAACATATTGCTTTATTTGTTCATGGCTAAAGGTTAAATGTCAAATGAGCAGTATTTCAGCTATAGTCTTGACGGGAATAGACTTATACATAAACTCATGTAGGTAATTAAGTGGCATTAAGATAAGCGGATGCTTAAGGAGTGAATTATCTTCAAATGAATTTCGTCAGGTATGTCATAATGAGAACAAGTTATATTCGATGAGATGATGCTGACGTCATCTTAAGTAGGATCCTTTAGCAGCAGCTGCGAGTCAACTTTTTTTTTATATTAATATATTTTTATTGTTAAGGCGATCTATGTAGTGTAGGATCTTGGGTTTGCTTATTTTCAAGATGTGCAACTAGATCCTCTTCCATAGACAAGGTAGACAACATTTCTTGTGGTAGTGGTGACGAAGTTAAGCCCATTTTTCGGACATGGGTTACACTTAATGCCCCGTTGCCTGCGGCGGGGGCATAAAATATGTTAATCGAAAGTGTGGTCATTATAATTATTAAAGGAAAACACTTACCTCTGCATGTAATAGTTAGTCTTGGCAGTTTTCTTTCTATCCGGACTTAATTTTTTCAAGTATTTCTTCATATTTTACTTTGCCAAATGAACCGAAACTTGGTAGCAAGCATCTATGGAAGGGTCTCTATAAATATTGCTCATTTTGTCCCGATGCACTAACAAACATGGCCGCCACAGGCAATTCTTGTTTCTGATTAGTCGATTTCTAAAAATCTTCTACTCTGAAACAGCTTGGCCAAATGGACCGAAACGTGGTAGGAAGCATCTATGGATGGTCCTCTATGGGAATTGCTCATTCCTTTTTGATCTGTTAACAAACATGGCCGTCGTAGGCAATCCTTGTTTCTTATTGGTCGATTTCTAAAACAGCTTTTCCTCTGATACCGCTTGGCCAAATGATATGACACTTGGTAAGAAGCATCTATGGGAGGTCCTCTATAGAGATTGCTCATTTCGTTTTGATCCTTTAACAAACATGGCTGCCACAGGCAATTCTTGTTTTAGATTGGTTGATTTCTAAAAATCTTCTTCTCTGAAACTTGTTTGCCAAAATGAACCGATATATTTTGAGAAGCATCTATGGAAGGTTCTGTATTAAGTTTCCTCAAAGCAGAATGAAAGGTGAGCGACACAGGCTCAGCTCAGTGCTGAGCCTCTATTTTTGCTTGATTCAAGAATTTCCAACAATTTGTTAGTAAACTTCTGCTCGGACGTTTGTGGTGCTTCTGTCATGTTCAGTGACAAAATATGAAGTGACCACTTTATTATGTACTTCTGGTGAGTACATTTCAACCTTGTATAATTATACCCATGCACTGACAATTAATTCGCAAAGAATGTATTTCTTAAGGCAATACTATAAAAGTATTAAATGATTTAACATGTTTAAGTCAAACTTTACGGTTCTCTTTTTAAATAGATGATGTTTTATACTTAAATTCATTTTTTATTAAAATGACTGAAATGGGTTAGGCAATTTGTAGAAAAAGGGTTAAAATATTCAGGCATTTTGTAAAATGCCTAAAGATTTTTAGGCATTTTATAAAATGCCTGACTGAAATAGGCATTTTGTAAATTGACTAAAATTTCAGGCATTTTACAAAATGCCTAATTTAAGACATTGCCTGTAACATATATAAATAAAAATGTATATACCGTATACAATTTAGGTCGCACGATTCATTTCTGGAATAACCTTCATCAGGTTTAGAGTCAAAAGATTGGAAATCGAAATGCCCAGGTGGCTCAATGAGTTAGATAGTTGGATTATCTAGCAACTCATACAAGCCTATCACCAATAAGACGTGGGTTCGTGCCCGGCTTTGTAAATGACAAAACAAGATGCACTCGACTTGCAGCCGCAAGTGATAAAGTTTACTAGTTGCTTGCCTATGATCGGTGGTTCTCTCAGGGTACTGCGGCTTCTTCCACTACTAAAACTGGTCGCCATTGTATAGTTGAAATATTGCTGAAAGTGGCGTTAAACACCAAAAATAAATAAATCAATCAAAGTCTTTGAGTGCAAGTAAATCAAAGGACCTAAATATGATAGACAAATTCGGATATGGTTACTTATGGCTTAGGGAGATCAAAAAGAACCTACATTTTAACCATAATTCCAGTTTTAAGGAACTGCAAACGCCAATAATTAATAATAAACCTTATAAATCATGTTTTTGCCGAACCACTGACTACAAGGTATATGATTCATCTTATACAGATGTACCAGACAGTGGAGTAATCATGCCCGACTTATTTGATAAGATGTTGTCATATGCGGAGTAATCAGGACCTACTTGTTTTACCCGATGTTCTCATATGCGGAGTAATCAGGCCTAACTTGTTTAACCTGATGTTCGCACAAGCGGAATAACCAGACCCTACTTGTTTAAACCGATGCTCTCATATGCGGAGTACTCGGGCCTAAATTGTTTAACCCGATGTTCTCGTAAGCAGAATAATCGGGCCCTACTTGTTTAAACCGATGTTCTCAAAAACTGAGTAATCAGGCCTACCTTGTTTAACCTGATGTTCGCATAAGCGGAGTAATCAGGCCTTACTTGTTTAAACCGATGTTCTCAAAAACTGAGTAATCAGGCCTACCTTGTTTAACCTGATGTTCGCATAAGCGGAGTAATCAGGCCTTACTTGTTTAAACCGATGTTCTTATTCTTTTTTTATTTTTTTTACCAATGTAAGAACATTTTTTTAAATTGCAATTAAAAGAAATTGAAATTAAATTGAACAATTGTTTATGATATTTTGTTTACCTTTTTTATAAATTAATTACAGATAGCTTGTGGTTAGGAGGTAACGACAACAACGCCGAAGGAGTATGGGTGTGGTCTGTTGACGCCGAACCAATCTCTTATGAAGCGTGGAGTTCTACTGACGGTGGCACTGCGGAAAATTGTATGTCTCTCAATGTAAATAATGGGACATGGTCTGATAATAACTGTGGCAATTTTATGGCATTTGTCTGTGGTAAATTAATAATAATAATAATAATAATAGTAATGATAATAACGACAACAAGAACAACAACAAAAACATCATAATCAACAACACCAATGACAACAACAACATCAACAACAATAAGAAGAGTTTGAAGATACCAAAGGGGTAATCAAAATCCGTATATCGAAGAAGAACAGACAACAAAATGGCCAAAAGAAAAAGTACAAAAGGACAAACAACGATATAAAAAACATACATATAAAACTAACGATCGAGTAACACGAACCCCACTAAGAACCGGGGTGGAACTCAGGTGCTCCGGAAGGGTAGGCATTTCTTGCTCTAAAGCAATACTAGCAACAACAGTAAAACAAAAACAACAATAACAACAGCGACGACATGATCATCAACAACAACAATAACGACATCATCATCATCAACAACAACAACAACATTAACAAAAATAACAACAGCAAAACCAACAACGATATCATCATCAACAATAACAACAACAGCAACAACGACATCATCATCAACAATAATAACCACAGCAAAAACAACAACAACAACAACAACGACAACAGCAAAAAAAAGAAGAAGAAAAACCCAACAACAACAGCTATAATACACTTCAGTGTTAAATACATTATATCAGTTTGTGACAAAAATATGCACACAATTTGACGACATAATATCCAGCTTTCTAAATGTGAGGGATAGGATCCCATTAAATGGTTTAACGTCGCCACATTTTGGTGTCTGTTCCAAACCAGGACCTTGATTTCAATGTCATATGTCTATATAATGGAACATTGTTTTCCCACTGTGTCAAAATTAAGGGAATTATCCTATGCTTTAGCTTTTTCAAGATACTTTTTTCTTCAACTATATATATTTTTTTTATATTTCCAAATACAGAATGTTTTTTTCATCTTCTATTAGATTATAATTTGTTCACGCCACGATATAGCTGATATATTGTTAATGTTGGCGTTAAACACAACTCAATCAATCAATCAATCAATCAATCAATCAATCAATCAATCAATCAATCAATCAATCAATCAATCAATCAATCAATCAATCAAATAGATTACATCAGGAACACAATCTGTTTTGTTTGAGAATCTTTAAATATATTCCTTTTTTTAAATTGATTTACTAATATCACTAATTAAGACACCACAATGTACACAAATATAAAATCCGTCATTAAGTACAATACGTTCGGATCATCTCTTATAAGAACTCCTATAAGTCGTTTCATTGGGTAACCCGAAGTAAAAAAAAATCAAATCTATTTATAGTAACATTGATCTGAATCTGTAAGGTAAAATAGTGTCCTATGAAATTGTTTCCTGTTGTGCTATATTTCAAATGAAAAACCTTAAATGGACCGAAAGAAGTCATCACTGCGCTTTATTCCGTTCTCGGACTTTATCATAGGAGTCAATTGTAAAAGAGGACAGACAGTATTTCACGGTGGACACTATTTAATGATACAAATCCATCACTATAATGCACGGCTACTCCAAAGTAAAATCACGACTTTGACACAAGATTCTACTTAACTTGATGAAATAAATCAGCTATACATGTACTTTAATTTGGGTTTTTTTTCAGAGTTTAACGGCTTAAGATGAAGAAAGAACAATGACTACAAACTGAATAAAGGAGACACTAAGCTAACATAAAATAAAATGAATAACTTTTAGCATCAATATGTTGTGGTTTGCTATTTATTTTTTTTACAATTTACAATTGTCCTATTAAAGCTTTTTATATAATGTTAATATAATGACACATCTGATTAAAATGAGATAACACTTGCTCTCCTGTACTGATACATCGCGGCGTGGGAAATCTGAGGAAACCTTCATTACGGGTTACATGCGAGTAGGTGAGTGGGTTATTGTATTTAACGCCACTTTTAACAATATTTCAGTTATATCATGGTGGTTGGTATTGCTGCCGGAGATGAACGGAGTATCTGGAGAAACCCACCGACCTGCTGCAAGTCACTGACAAACTTTATCACATGATGTTGTATTGAGTACACCTCCCCTGAACGGTTTGTTTGTTTGTTTGAGGTACCGGTGCTTAACGCCACTTTGGACAATATTTCAGTTGGTGGAGAAAACCGGATCGGAGGACCCGGATACAAACCATCGACCTGTCGCAAGTCAACGACAAACTTTATCACATAATGTTGTACACCTCACCCTGATCGAGATTCGAACTCACGCCATCAAACAAATAAACAAACAAACAAACAAACAAACATGCATTTCAATATAATAATAGTATATTAAAACTAAGATTCGCCTACTACAGGCTATCCTGTTTAGGCCCCTGTGTTCCTTGTTCTAAAGACTTTGACATTATTTGGCTTTCCAATCTTTAAACTTTGACCGTAGCTGAGGAATGTTATTCCAGACAGCATCGTATGCACTAGATAAGATATCTACAATGACATGATCTTTCTTGTAGAAGGTTATTTCTAAGCTCGTTTATTATATATATATATATATATTTACGAAACTGACGCCAAGATAAAGATTGGCATTTCGATTGCACGGAGAGCTATCGAACCCCTAGCCCAGACGAGGTAATCTTTTAACTGCGTTATTTACTATAGCTACTACGTATACTCAAGAAGCAACACAATCAACATTGATACTTCTGGTAGAAATATCGCTACATATCAATAAGACATTAACATATTAAAGAATAAAGGCTACCATGGCCGTATTGATATATATGGATACTAGCGAAAGTGATGATCATCACTGTTTAATTAAAACACAGATATCATTTAGTGCACTCGGCGCGTTTCTGGAATAACCGTCATCGGGTACACTCAAAGCCAAAATATTTGAAAACCGAATGATTTAAAAGTCTTTGGAGTCAAGCGAACCAAACGGTCTACATTTTCGTTTGATAGCCTATGTTATTGGTACATATCTCCATTGTAGTGTGTGAGTTTGATTCCAGTTTGTGTCGTTGGTCTTGACAACGGTTTCGTTTAAAATTGTCTCAACATGTGTAATTGTAAAATGCTGAATATATTTACAAAATGACCATGGAAATAACCAGTAGACTATCAAAATTGACATGAATACGTAATTCAATTAAGATAATTTATGTTCTTCTTTAGTCTGAAGTTTGCAAAGCAAAGGGGTCGTATTGTGGGGTTCCGGGACCGTTCTCCCAAATTCAAGTTAGCCCTATTATCTGTTCGCCCTGTGTCTATTCGCCCTGAAAATGATGTTATTTTACCCCATACTCATTTATTCCAAAGTTCATGTTTTAAAAGTACTTTATACCTCTACAAGCTTACATCAAAAGTGCGTAATTTCAGAACCAAAGCCTTCAATTGCTTGAAAATTAATTTCCAAAACTCTTTAAATTAATACTTTTCTATATCATTACTTCTTTATTTTAAATTAAACTATGCAAAATGTTCATTATTTAAATACTTCTTAATTATTGGGACGAACGGACCCGATGCCGTATTGTGGTTGTTTGCTAAAGTGAAGAACTTTACGCCTACCTTTCCAGAGCACCCGAGTTTATCCCTGGTTTTTAGTGAGGTTCGTGTTGCTCGATCTTTAGTCTTTTTGTCTAGTGTTTTGTGAATCGTTATTTGTATTGCATCGTTTTTATTTCGACCATTTTATTATTTATCCTTCTTCCATTGACGCCTTTTGATTACCAATTTTTTTCTAACAACTTATGTTCCAGTCTGAAAGTCTACTTTGACTTCTGAGTGAGTAGTTGTCAGAAGGTTCAATGCTTTTATTAACAATTGCAATCCCTGAATAGTCAACATTTCGTATTTAACCATTAAGACTGTGTCATACATCATTTAGATTTCAAACATGTTGTAATATTGTTTGGGCCGTCGTGGTCTTGATCGTATGGTAGTTGGATTTACAACTACTTGTGCAATCAGTTTCTATCACCACTAACGTTCCGATTTCGAATCATGCTCAAGTGAGGTGTACTCTATACAATATTATGTGATAAAGTTTGTCAGTGACTTGCGACAGGTCGGTGGTTTTTTCCGGGTCCTCCGGTTTCCTCCACCAGTAAAACTGACCGCCACGACATAACTGAAATATTGTAGAAAGTGGTATTGATAACCACCCCACCCCCTGTAATATTTTTTGGTTGCCGCGTGGTTATGGTTGTTGAACTATGACCCTCAATTTAATATTACTCGCATGGATTCGCGCCCCAAAATCCTATCAAGTATAAATATCCCCAGGTCGATGGTTTCAACTGAGAAAATAGCTAGAAGTGACGCTAAACACAATTAACCCATCAAAGACAAATTAATAAAACAGAAATAGCTTTATTGGATCACAGTTAGATAAACAACACAATAGAAAACAAATAATGAAAGACTGTATGTTAAATTACAATGTATACAGGCGGAAATACCAAGCATGAAAATCATGTACATTATGTATGGATCATAGTGTTCGTGGCGGCGATCGTTTGGTAGTTGAATTTAAATCGTAATATGCAATCAGTTTGTCTCATTATCAACATATACATCTGAAATCAGTACCTACCATCGTTAAAGTAACTGCTGTGAGTTCGATTCCAGGCCATGGAGAGGTATACTCGATACAATACTATGTGCTAAGAAGAGTTTGAAGATACCAACGGGGTAATCAGAATCCATAAATCGAAGAAGAACACACAACACAATCACCAAAAGTAAAAGTACAAAAGGACAAACAACGATCTACAAAACATACACATAAAACTAAAGATCGAGTAACATGAACCCACACTAAAAACTGGGGTAAAATCAGGTGCTCCGGAAGGGTAAGCAGTTCCTGTTCCACTAGTGGCACCCGTGATAAAGTTTGTCAGGCACTTGATGCATGTTGATGGTTTTCTCCGGATATTCCATATTTTCTTCACCGCCATGATAAAACTGGAATAATGCTGTTAAATGTTGCTTGTGTTAACCTCCATATCAAGACAACCTGGTATATTCGCCTCACTCGATTCTTCAATTGTAAAGATTTGTTTATGAATGCATCATGGATATCATGATAACTTAGTTATCTTAGCGCACATCAATCGTTTCTGGAATAAACTTCATCAGATATGCTCATACAATGTAGACAAAAGATAGGAAATCCAAATAATTTAACATTCTCTGGGAACAAAAAACCAATGTACGTAAACACGATAGCTCTCAACGTGGAAATCCTATTTACTTCACACGATTTTCTAGCACAACTTTTTGTTTGTTATAACGAAGGTGCACACTAAAGATATGTTCGTTCTATGATTTTCATGAGTGGTATTTCTCCTTGTGTATTATATATATTTAAAATGTTTCCAATTACAAAAAAAATAAATAAATACAAAATGGCAAACTATAATCCATACCTGCTGATTAGTGATTAGATTATATCATCATAAACAATAATGGTAGACTATAACTCCTACATGCTGATAATTTCATTATATCATCATCAACAGCTGATATAGAACATCAAAGCCGTTTTGCTTATATCAATTATTAAAAAGAATATATTATATATAGTTAAGCCAATTTAGACCCAGTTTCCCGCCAAAGATATTTACTTGAATCACAAGGTGTTAAATATATATTCTCTTTCAGTTGCCCGCGTGGTTACGATATTTCTCCACTCAAGAGAGTTAAATTTAAAAGTTTAACCACAAGCCGTTAGGCGAGTGGTTAAAATTTTTAATTTAACTCTCGAGAGTGGAGAAATATCGTAACCCACATGGGCAACTGAAGGAGAATTTGTTTCTCCCATTATTTAACACGAACTTTATTTCAAAATTTGAAATTAATGCGGGGAAAGGCATGAGACATTTTAATCCTCTAGAGGATTACAGATTTTTCCACCACTGGTTCAGCGGGGTTAAAACGCCGTAGTAATGGGAGAAGCACCAAATCACGTCAATAATGAAGCTAATTGCAGGTTTCTACTATATACGGTACAACTTAATTAATTACAATCAAAGGTTAATTTGATGGACGTAAATCTACGTGTCTTGTTGTGCTTGTACTTTCGCATTACATTATGTATCTTGGGTATTGCTTAATTTTGAAGACTTTAGCTAAGCTTTAAATGTCAATCAGCTGTTAATTGTATTTTTGTAATTGATAAAGCGATAATGACAAAAGATTTACCGATAATTGTCCTATCGAGTGCACCTTTTTACAAACAGATTATAACGTATGATTATGTCCTTGAAAAGGAGAAATTATAATACTATTTTGGTACAATAAAACAAAAACAAATAAATTAAAGTTTGAAGACAACTTAGACAGTGTTACTTGTCATCTTTGGTAACACAACAGACCTCTTCAACACAACAGTAACAAATAAATTAAAGGTTGAGAACAACATATTAGAGAGTGTTATCTGTTTTCTTTGGCGATACGGCAGACATCTTCTTTGTAACAATAAATATTCCTCCTATTATAACAGCCACTGTAACTGACCCTACTACCGCAGCAATAGCATATGAAACGCCATCAGACACAGTACTGGAATTGTCCTCCTATAAGTAGAATATTATGTATTATTATACTTCGTGTACGTTTCTGTAGTGATATTTGGTACTGTAATATTTTGGCATATTACCTGGACAATTACACACGCAGTATAATAATGCTATTAATGTGGTCTTGTCCAGTTAATATGCCAAAAGATTACCAAGGTCTGATAGACATCCCTTTCGGGTCGGGTAATATGTCTCTCAGACCTGGGTAATATTTTGGCATATTACCTGGACAAGACCACATTACTATATAAATATTATATTACTTTGACATCACTTATTTTAGCTTTTATATAGTAACAAAATACATACGGCGAGTATCTTAATAACACAAGAACAAGAGCTATTCACGTGTACCCTTCGCGAGCAAATGTGTTTACTCGTGTTTATTTTTGTGTTGCTCATCTGTTTGCTGTGTTGTGTGTGTATTACACGTATAATTTAACAAATTTAGCTTCTGACCTCTGATCTGGGTTCAACATATTAACAAATAAAATGTTTCGGCAAAAATAAAAGTTTCTGATAGATGTTGTAATTCTGCTACTTACAAACACCACACATGGTAGCCCATCGGTAATTACCATCCGTTCCACGCATCATCCACAGGTCAGAGACATAATTGTAGTCGTCACCCATTTTCATGCATCGAATAGTCAGATAGTATATTTTATTACCCTGATATATACAGCATAGTTATCCTAGCAATGCTCCTTTCTGAGGGTTTCTATCCCACATCGTACAGTTTTAAATTATACAATATCTTGGATATTTACCTCCTCGGCGGCCCCGATAATTTAATATTAAATACATACATTTGTATTAGTAGATAATGTGATTTGGCCTGGTATTTGGAGGTGCGGGTGATGACGTGTGATCTTTTAACATTGCTGTTGCAATGTAGGCGACAAAACACAAGATATATAGAATCTAACACCGGCAAAAGTGCAAGACAGGGAAATCTCCGACACCCGAGGGTAAGATTTCAATCGTTCGCTGACGAGGCTCGATCTTGATTGAAATTGCTGAAGCGAAGTAAAGATTTTACCGGGAAAAGTCTCGTGTGAGCTGTCTTGTACCGGGGGCAACAAGACAAGGAAATCTCACATCACTAAAAATAGGAACTGGTCTGTCTCAAAAGTGAGAAATACCAGTTCATTGCCTCATAGAGAGATCACATGTTCAACACGTGATACAATATTCCGTAAACAGAGATGAAGTACGACAATATTTACAGGAGGAAAACATGTTCTAATAAATCAGTGGGATGAAATATTTAGGGATCATCTCAAAATTTCTCACGACAATTCTAGACAACATTACTCACGATTAATGAGTGTGTTATTTGCAAATCCTTTCGTATAGATTTAAATTGGCATACTATATAATCTACTTTTTCTGGAAAGCGTAATCCATATTGCGCACTTGATTGTTTAAGTACCACTTCATTATCCTGAATGGTTTATCGGTAAGATCTTATTTGTATGCCAATTATGTTTCCCAATTTTGCATGTTTGCGTTATCTAGTCAGGATATGAACGATAACTAGAAAAAAAACACACAACTTTCCCTTCGTTTTAGCGGGGTGAATGGTTGTTTTTTTCAGAACTAAATTAATCTTAGTCTACAAATGTTGTGAGAACTTTTTTTGAGGTGGTCCCTTATATCGCCAGATTATATTAACCTTTTTAGCAGTAGGATTAGTAGTGGATTTCAATTTAGCAGTACTGGTCCTCTGTGTAGTTGATACTGAGGCTCCGGCTGATATACTTGATGACACTTTAGTAGAGGTTTTGGAAACGCTTGTACTAGATTTAGTTGAAGTTGAACTTTTCTTCGGCGTTGTTGATTTTGTTGGTGTTGTGACTGTTGAAGACGTTTTAGCAGACGTTGATGATGGTGAAGGCGTTGTTGATGATAATGCTGCTGATGACGTTGTTGATGACGACAGAGCAGACGACACGGTCATTTTCGTTGAGGATGTTGACGTAGGGGTTGTTGATAACGTTGAAGATGATGACGTAGTTGTTGGCGTAGTTGTTGACGTAGTTGTTGGCGTAGTTGTTGACGTAATTGTTGACGTACTTGTTGACGTCGTTGTGGTTGACGTTGACGTCGTTGTGGTTGACGTGGGCGTTGTTGTGACCGTCGTAGTTGACGGAGTCGTTGTTGTACAGGCATTTACATCATAGGTCGGGTCAACTGGAATGTCACATGATCCGGTTAAATTCTTCAAATCTTTGACATCAATCGTCACATTCTTACGACAACAATTAACCCTGAAATTGTTGAATTAAATAGATTAGCTTATTATTCATCTACTAACATGACCATGTTAAATTAATTACAATCAGACACATATAGCATCAATATCTGGTATAAGTATTATAAGTATTAGTGTATATAATAAATACTGCACATCTTATTATATTAAGTCGAACTTCCTTGCGTCAAAGTGGGAGAAACCAATGGATTTACGTCAGAAGTAATAGGGGTATCTAGATATCAAAAATAAATTAAGCTAATAACATAAAAGGTATTATATTTAAAAACGGATCAATATAAGGAACGGACTTTCATGAAAAATTGAAAAAAATACAAAACGATTATTATATATTCTACTTTCAATATCTCTTTAAAAAAAACGTTTGAGGTCAGATTTAAGGTTATTTGACGTATGTTATTATGTTCTTCCGTCTGTCACATATATCGTGATTACTAGACGTATTATGGTATGAAAATTCAGACAGTTACAAAGAACTGACCAATGAAGTCTAAAACATTGGGTAGGTGTCTGGAAACATAGTATCTAAGGTGTTTTTCGGGATTCGAGTCAAGTTCAAATTGAGGTCAGAGTGAAATGATCTTAATCTACCCAGCCCCCCCCCACATTTCATGTTAAAATGGCAATTAAAAAACATAACATATATTACATCAACGTTGCTCTGACGATCCCAACTGCCTTGACAAGTCCTTTGTTATAGCCATTAAGTAGCAATGAATTGGTAGGGGTATTGGGTGCCGTGATCTCATCAAGTCCATCACCCTCATCCCATATCTCTGCCGTAATATAGACATTGGTTTGGGTACATTTACATGGATCTGAGCCACAAGAGACTGGCGATGATGTTACATTGCACACTGGAGGTATTTTGTCTATTTTCTGTAAAGATAAATGTCTATTAATTTGATGATATATCAAAACACAAAAGTGGAGGAAACATAAATGCATAAAATATAGACATTCCTCTACAACAGTTGATATTCATGGAACGAGAAAAGCGAACACTTGCTACTGTGCTGTTCATGTTTATGTTGTCTTTCAACTTTTCAACTTTTGTGATAGTACGTGTTTTGTTTTAGAGGAAGCGAATCTGTGCATGTTTTTTATTTATGGTTTATTTATATATGTATTGCCATTAGAGATCCAGTTATCAACAGGGGAATGTTGGGATCCCTTTAACCAGTTTAACCCCGACACATTTGTATGCCTGTCCCAAGCCAGGATCTGGATTTACAACGTCATATGTCGGATCCTCTTTATTTGTGTAGAGTGTTCTTATGTGATATATGATTGTTTTTTCCCGTATTGTTGGAATTGTTAAGCATCACTTTTTTCTATAACTTACTAAACATCTAGAACCGTTTTTGTGAAAGTTTGAGTCGTACGTTTGAGAAAAACAGACAATACAATGGCAAAAAAGGAGAAACAGTGATCTACAAAACACTACACGGTAAAATAAGTAACTCGGGTTCTCCGTCGTGTTACCATTGTTACTTCGTTTATAGAAAGTGAGCCAGTTATAAATAAAAAGTGATTATGCTTATCGTGTGAAGTCAAATCAATTATAGTTATATCCCATCAGTAGAAGTCACTGCCACATATTCCATTCTCATCGATACCCGATACACATTTCTTATATAAGTTGTCAATAAATTGCCGCAGGTCAGTGGGACGCTTCGATTGACTCTACTTATAAAACGAAGCGGCATGATATAGCTGGATTATTGCTTTAAGCGGTATTAACGATCGACACAACTCATTATTCATAGTTTGCATCATATCACTTAACTTACCCTTTCTTCAACGGTTAGATATGTGATGATGTACTGGTACTTGGTATTGGTACCGGAAGGAGTAGCTGGTTTGGCTGTCAGAGTTATAGTTCTACAAAATAGTTATTTGAAATTATTGTCTTTGCTGTGTCAATTCGACAATTTTTTGTAATTCTATTGGTTGATAAAAACGCAATCCTGATGTATAGCAAAATGTTAATAATAAAATTGGTAATATTAGTATATAAGCAAAATTACGAAAACCGAAACTGTGTACATAATGATAAAATGGTTACTATGTAAATAAACAAAATAAAATCGTTACTATGTAAATAAACATAATAAAATCGTTACTATGTAAAACAATAAAATAAAATCGTTACTATGTAAATAAATAAAATAAAATCGTTACTAAGTGAATACATATAATAAAATCGTGATCGTTACTATGTAAATAAACATAATAAAATCGTTACTATGTAAATAAACATAATAAAATCGTTACTATGTAAATAAATATAATAAAATCGTTACTATGTAAATAAAAATAATAAAATCGTTACTATGTAAATAAAAATAATAAATTCTTTACTATGTAAATAAACAAAATAAAATCGTTACTATGTAAATAAATATAATAAAATCGTTACTATGAAATAAAAATAATAAAATCGTTACTATGTAAATAAAAATAATAAATTCGTTGCTATGTAAATAAGCAAAATAAAACCGTTACTATATAAATAAATATAATAAAATCGTGATCGTTACTATGTAAATAAACATAATAAAATCGTTACTATGTAAATAAACATAATAAAATCGTTACTATGTAAATAAACATAATAAAATCATTACTATGTAAATAAATATAATAAAATCGTTACTATGTAAATAAAAATAATAAATTCTTTACTATGTAAATAAACAAAATAAAATGGGTTTTTTTTTGTTCATAAATTTTTTTTCGGACAACACGAGAGTTAGAATATTTATTTTTTTTGTCGCGCAGAGCGCGAATTTTTTTTTCCAGAATTTA
The DNA here is from genome assembly GCA_002080005.1 of Gigantidas platifrons. NCBI lineage: Eukaryota > Metazoa > Mollusca > Bivalvia > Mytilida > Modiolidae > Gigantidas > Gigantidas platifrons. Next base: position 150,468 of record MJUT01062885.1, read on the forward strand.
ACATTAGGTAATATGACAAAAACTCTGAATCAGATTATTTTTTTTTCCTCCACCAAAATCAGAATATTTATTCAGCAACATTGGGAATCAGAATATTTTTTTTGAAAAAGAACCCATAAACCCCCCGCCCTGGAAGTTAAATGGTCCGTCCCTAAGATAGCTTACGTTGTTTCTCCTTTCGTTTGACCTCCGTGAACTGTAAAGTAACTGGTCTGGTTTGACCATGCTTTTAAATGAAAAGTTCTGGATTGTGGACTTATAGCAAAATGTTTGTCGTCTTTAATAGTGACCTTTACATCCTCATCCTGGCTTCCAGCATTTTTAACAATGAATGATACGTTCAGGTTTTCATTGCTGTACAAGGGAACTGAAAGTATTAAGCATAAAGTTATCAAAGTAAGATTGTATTCATATTTATGTTCAATTGACATACGATGTGACATTCCGGACATACGACGTTACATTCCGGACATCGGTCGTGACATTCCAGACATTTTAAACTCCCAAATTTTTAACATGACCAATTATATATATACAGTGAAACATGCCTTCAAAGGCACCTGTATATAAAATTCACTGCCTATAGAGGACAGTTTCTTTTTCACCATTTAGTGAATAATCCTTACAATTTAAATCTGTATAAAAAGGGCGACTACTCTAAATGGTCACATATTCAGTGTCTTCTATATACAAGTTGGATTTGATATGTCTGTCTTCTCCGCGTATAAAGGGCATATGAATCTCAACTGATATGGTATTATAGGCCTATTCTAATTACCAGGACTTAAGAAAATAGGAGACTTGATCTGTCTAATAGCGATACAAGCGAATGTCATTTGTGTGATTTCCCAAGCCTTAGCATATTTTAGTTGTAGTGTTATTGCTTATAAAAGTAACGAGGGCCCGGATGGCTCAATGAGTTAGGTCGCTGGAACTAACAACTCATACAAGCCTATCATCAATACGGCGTGGGTTCGCTCCCAGCTTTGTAAATTACAAAAAAATGGTGTACTCGACTCGCAGCCGCAAGTGATAAAGTTTACCAGTTATTTGCCCATGGTCGGTGGTTCTCTTCTGGTACGCCGGCTTCCTCTACCACTAAAACTGGTCGCCATGATATAGCTGAAATATTGTTGAAAGTAGCGTTAAACACCAAAATCAAATCAAAATCAAATATAAAAGTAATGCTTTAGTTTCATTAAATGCAAAGTTGTATACATCAGACTATATGCACATGGTTGGAGCTGAATATCAATATATATTACGCAATTCAATGGATGAAAGATATCATTTGGTTGCCAGTTCTAGAATTGTTTTTCTGATCTTGTTCGGCTAAACACGGTCAATGCGTTGTTTTAGTCGGTAAAATAAACATGCTGATAATTTGATGTCGGAAACAATGATGACGGTATTTGCAGGAGTACTTCACTACTATTTATTGTGCTATTTTGTTTAATACCACATTGTTACATTAATTTGCACCTAAGTGTCAATTTTGATAGTCTCTCATGTTCATCTACATCAAAATCCATTACTGACTGTGAGGTATTTTTTGTTTTCTATTTTATTACTAATTTTATATGAACAATTTATAATGAAGCTGAAATGCCATCGCAATGATGTAACGGATGTTAATGTTTATAAAGCATATTCTAAAACATAAAACATATGTCCGAAAAAGAAATAGGCTTTCCATAATGTTAAACAGGACATGACAATTAGAAAGTACATGACAATGTTTAACGTTTTAAACTTAAAAGTTATGCACCATTTATAATTGATCTTCAGGTGCCAGACAAAGTGTAAAATGTCATATATCTCCTGTCTTGTACATAAATAGCATATAAGATAAGGGATGGGATCTCATCCACTGCTTTAACCAGCCACATTCCTGTGCCTGTTCTAAGCAGGACCTGGATATCCAACGTAATGCGGTGGTCATTTATATATTCAACGGTGGTTGTTCACTTTTTTTCTTTTTTTTTATAAATTGGATGAATTGTTGACCATCACTTTAATATTGACCAGTTCTATAATTAAAGACGGTTGTATTACGTTTTTCTGGTACATGGTCCATTTTAATATTGATTGGTTCTATAATTAGATACGATTGTATTACCTTTTTCGGGTACATGGTCCAATTTAATATTGACCAGTTCTATAATTAGATACGGTTGTATTACCTTTTTCTGGTACATGGTCCAATTTAATATTGACTGGTTCTATAATTAGATACGGTTGTATTACCCTTTTCTGGTACATGGTCCAATTTAATATTGACCAGTTCTATAATTAGATACGGTTGTATTACCCTTTTCTGGTATATGGTCCAATTTAATATTGACTGGTTCTATAATTAGATACGGTTGTATTACCTTTTTCTGGTACATGGTCCAATTTAATATTGACCAGTTCTATAATTAGATACGGTTGTATTACCTTTTTAAGGTCCATGGTCCAATTTAATATTGACTGATTCTATAATTATATACGGTTGTATTACCTTTTTCTGGTACATGGTCCAATTAAATATTGATTGGTTCTATGATTAGATAGGGTTCTATTACCTTTCTCTGGTATATGGTCCAATTTAATATTGACTGGTTCTATCACATCTCTGTGCATCCTAATGAAGGGTCCACCGGTTGATGTAGTCCCGATAACTGCCAACTTGAACGTCTTATAAATAAACACAATTATTACAGTTTGAGTGTTGTGGTTTATTGCGTTGTACAGACTGTTTAACTAGTATAATACTGGGAAAGACTAGAATGTCGAGTAACAGGACGATCAGTTAAAGCAATAAAGGTATAAATATGAATGTAAAAATATGAAAAGAACGACAATTTATATGACAAGCTAAGGCGACCTCCACTGTCTCTGCCTCCCCCTTTCTCCAGAAAAAAAAACCTTTATGTGTGTGTATGTGTTTTTTACTGCACCAATTGTGATGAGATACACTGAAATCATCTTAGACTAATAATAGCTTGACAGTCATTAATTATGCATTTCTACCATGGCCGTAACTACATTGAGGCAAATGCCTCATACTGAAATTGACGACTTTTTTCTATGTACAACGATTTTATTTAAAAAATATAAAATCTAAATCTCTATTCCGAAAGAAACGATATCCACTGAGTGAATTCGTTTAATGCCTACCGTTACCGTTTGAAGTCATAGTTGCAACAACTGCAGTGCCAGATTTACCTATAGGGTCTATAGGCTGAAGCCTAGGGCCTCAAAATTTAGGGGACCTCCGGCCAAGGTGAGTAATAATTTTAACACTGTTATTGGACTTTCACACTTATGCTGTCATAATTGGGAGGGACCTCACAAGTGGAATAGACTAAGGCCTCTCTTTATCTAAATCCGGCACTGGAAAAATGACTTCAAAGACATCAGACATCTAACACCTCATGACTTGAGGCATACAGCAACCTTTTCACACTCGGTTCTTTCCCTGATGCGATGTATATTGTCATTTAGCGTCACGATAACACTCAAGTCGAGTTTCTAATAACTGATGAAGACGGTTCGTTGAAAAGAAATGCAGGAGATGGTAAGCATAACTAAAGTTACAAAAATTTAGAGGAATCTCGGTGTCTTGTGTTGTTTGGTCCACAGAAATGCTTTTGACTGAAATTCAGCTTGGCCCATATTTTCTATGGGAATTTAGTTCAATTCATTTTGTAGTTAAACATTTCGATGGCGTTTGCGCTGTATAAGATGACGTTAAAGCTACTAAAATCTGGCAGATCCAGAATTAAAAAAGGGGGCCCGGACTCGAATATTTTTCATTTTTCCCATATTTTGCAAGTTGACAAAAAAGGTTTTTGGTTCCTAAAGGGGAACGGATCTCCTTGCCCCATCCCTGGATCCTCCCCTGAAGTTCTTTTGAATTATTTTATATATAACTAAATAAATGGATTATGGAAGATTTTAAAATATACATATTCGCCATACGGAGGATTTTAAAATACAAATGTATACATATTCGTTATACAAAATCATTTCAGAGGAAATATCTTTAGTTTATAGTTTACATAATTATATTTATAGGAAAAAAATGTGGTATTTGTTTGATTTTTTTTTTNGGAATCTCGGTGTCTTGTGTTGTTTGGTCCACAGAAATGCTTTTGACTGAAATTCAGCTTGGCCCATATTTTCTATGGGAATTTAGTTCAATTCATTTTGTAGTTAAACATTTCGATGGCGTTTGCTCTGTATAAGATGACGTTAAAGCTACTAAAATCAGTGGCAGATCCAGAATTAAAAAAAGGGGGCCCGGACTCGAATATTTTTCATTTTCCCCATATTTTGCAAGTTGACAAAAAAGGTTTTTGGTTCCTAAAGGGGAACGGATCTCCTTGTCCCATCCCTGGATCCTCCCCTGAAGTTCTTTTGAATTATTTCATATAACTAAATAAATGGATTATGGAAGATTTTAAAATATACATATTCGCCATACGGAGGATTTCAAAATACAAATGTCGTTATACAAAAATCATTTCAGAGGAAATATCTTTAGTTTATAGTTTACATAATTATATTTATAGGAAAAAAATGTGGTATTTGTTTGATTTTTTTTTTTTATCAAATCCAATGCAGTGTCCTTTCGATGTTTTGTAGACAATATTGATGTTTTATCTACAAAAGAACAGCCGGTCGACGAAAGTATTGGAGAGGCGCTCTTAGGTTGACCCCAGATCCCTCGCCTAATTTTTGTCGACTTCCTCCGCTCGACGCCTGATTAAGTGTGTTTGCCTCATTTACAAAAAAGTCTAGTTACGGCCATGTCTACTATTTTTATAGAACTTATAGTATACACATGTCAAGAAGATTAAATATATATTATCGCTATTTTGCTATTTTCCTTTGATCTAGCTATCTGAGAATTTTCCATCTCACGCTAGTAGGGTGAGATGGAAAATTATCCCAAGTAACTAAGCGTTGTCAAGGACGCACGTAGTATTATCGCTGTTTTCTAATATGACGTTATAACTTACTGACGTCACATTACCATATCGTTGATAATAAGTGACTAACGATATAAAATAGTAATTGTGTTTAAAAAAATGTCAGTATCTCAACAAAAATTATTTAATTATGAATACAAAATAACGATAAAATAATTAAAGATGTTTTTTAAGACTCAAAGTCCTCTCGTTTATAAAAAAAACCCATCGTTAATCACTTAGAATCAGTTCGTATATACTGACAATTTCACTCGGTGAGATCAAAAGAATAAATGTCCAAGCTATCGATAATATTGTTAATAGCATTACAGATCACATTTACCATGCATGTAACTAAGATAGAAGGTTTGGGCAAGTAAATCTATTTGAACTTCGCCCCATTTTATTGAGGTGTCTGTACCAGGGCAGGGAAATAAGTGGTTAGATTGTGTCTAAGGAATGTCTACGATTTTTCTATTGTGTTCCGGCAGTGTAGTATTTGGTTTTTGGTTTTTGGTTTTTTGGCTTTGTTTTTTTTAAATAAATTTTATCGATCTACACTTCAGGTATTTCAGTATCAGTACCTCATGTGGAACGATGATTGAGGTCATGAAAAACCCTCTATTACTGAAGCTGTTCTTTTTCTTTAAAGAGTAATGAGCTATTTCATCGCCATAGACGTCCAGCAGTGACACATCGCTCAGGTCTTTAATGACAGTTTTATCGTTTACTTCTATTACAAGTGTTACATTTTCATCTGAAAATATATTAAATATGATTTAATAACGTTTTATGCATATTATACAAATTATATTATGGCCACGGTGAGGCTTTTAGACAAAAGTTTTAAGATGACAAATCAGAAGTGATAAATCGATGAAGAACATACAATGCAATGAACAAATTTAAAAGGACAAAAGACAAACAATTATCTACAAAACACTACCAAGAAAACTACAGATTGAGCGACAGGAACCCCACAATAGCCAGGGGTAAAGGACAAAGGACAAACAATGATGTACAAAACATTACCAAGAAAACTACAGATTGAGCGACAGGAACCCCACAATAACCAGGGGTAACGGACCAAAGACAAACAATGATGTACAAAACACTACCAAGAAAACTACAGATTGAGCGACAGGAACCCCACAATAGCCAGTGGTAAAGAAAGGACAAACAATGATGTACAAAACACTACCAAGGAAACTACAGATTGAGCGACAGGAACCCCACAATAGCCAGTGGTAAAGAAAGGACAAACAATGATGTACAAAACACTACCAAGAAAATTACAGATTGAGTGACAGGAACCCCACAATAGCCAGTGGTAAAGAAAGGACAAACAATGATGTACAAAACACTACCAAGAAAACTACAGATTGAGTGACAGGAACCCCACAATA
>MJUT01062885.1:169228-192925 GCA_002080005.1 Gigantidas platifrons
AATGATATATCCTTTTCGGATGTACGCTTGTGTGTCGTTTATTGTTGATGTTAAGAAACACCACCGATGTGTTCCGAAAGACAATGAATTTCGATGTTTGGCAAATGATCGATCGATCAAGGTGGGTGTAGAACTAAGTGACACAATTGCATCCCACAAGACATTGACACTAGTTGTCGGTATGATAATGATCCTAGATGATTTCCTCAGGCAATGGCTGTTACAGAAAGCCATCATATTGTTTTAATTAATTTTCTGACTTAAATAGAACCACCTCGACATTTGTTTTGAAATTGAGTCCACTTCAAGTAGCAAAATTCGATGTTTGTGCACTATAAAAATAAAAACTGAAGTGATGCAATACATTTCTATTTATCCATAGACATATTCCGTATATTTTAATTGATTTCAAGCGTACGTATTTATTGTAAACCGACGTATTTTAACCGAAGGGTTGAACGTCATTTTTCATCAAAAATGACGCGAAGTCACGTGACTTTGTTTTTAGATGGAACTCTCCTGCGTCACTGGCTTCCCGACTGAATACAAGCCCATATTACTGCGTAAAGGATGGAACAGGAGAAAAAAAAACATATTTCCTTAGCAACCAAACTATATGAAAAAGAAAGCAATTTTTACATAGCCACGAGTAGGATTCAAAATGATGTCTCTGTGTAAAAGTCATGCATTTGTTTTTTATATATTTTTTTTATCATACTTGAGTGTGTGTTTTTAATCAGTAAGCCACCTGAAAGTTGACTAAAGCAATGCTTTTTTTTTGCAATGATTATTCATATTTTATTATATAGTATATGTAAAAATGTATAAAGTTGGAAAAACAAATGCATAATTATGTAAGTAATTTTTATTTTAGAAAAATTGACAACCTGAAGGAAATGCCATATTTTATAATGTATTTACCTTGATAATGTGGCATCTCTCCGTCTTTCAAAATTCTGTATTCAAAATCTAGCATGCTTTGACCAGTAACTTCAATATTCCATGTAGCTTTATCAAATCGAAACACACCCCAAATACCAGGTGCTGGATTCTAGAAGGAAAGATATCGAAAGTCAAAATTAAGTTCTACTTTACTCCAACATGTTGTGTATGAGGTTCATGTTTTATTTGTTATTTTCATTAACTTACGTATAATGTTGTCCAGCACGATTTTAGTACCACATGACGTTCGTATCGTTTAACAGTAACATGATGGCTGCCATTAGTGCTTTGTATATAATTGTTTGTCCTATTTACCATTGCAATGTTTGTCCTCCGCTTTCCGGTTTCTGATTACCCCATGTGTATATTCAAACGTATCGTAGATCATACTCGTCCATAAAAGTAAGAAATAGAAGCTCGATTTGTGTTCTTTATTGTTTGCTACGCTATCATTTGATAAACAGATTGTAGTGTTATTCCCCATAACAGCCATTTTGAAGGCTATCACTGATATCAAAGTATAACATATTCAGGCGGTACTTTACTCGTTCATGTCTTATCACCGGATTTGTGGCAAGTTTAACACGACGGGTGCCACATATGGAGCATGAACTGCTTACCCTTCAGAAGCACCTGGCTTTACCCCTATTTTTAGTGGGTTTTTGTTGCTCGATATTTAGTTTTCTGCTTTATATTTTGTAGATTGTTGTTTGTCCTTTTTATTTTGGCCATTTTATTGTTTGTTCTGAAACGAGAACGGGAATACCGAGCGGAAAACTATAATGGAAACAAGCGTGGAGGCTGTATGTATAAAACACGATATACAAATAAAATATTTATTATGCAGGAAAAGATTTCAATCTACGCCAAAGTTCAAATACACAATGATCAAGTCAAAGAACCTGCATAATGACTGTGTATGACTAAAATATAAAGCTTTAACCGTTAATCAAATTCACAAGGCCAAATACGAAAATTAACAGGTTGGGAGATCGGCACAGTCGATCTCTAGGAGTTAAATTTCAGCTTACCAACTTGTTTACGTTGGATACAAAATTGTCCCCAAGGCCAGACAACGCATGTACAATTTCCCGAAATATGCTAGTTTCGCGGAATTTTGGAACGTAAAGTTTTACACTGACAAATATGCGAACAAATAAACATATAGCATTTTATAGAAACAATCTAATCAGGAATATTGCGATATTCAAACACGGAATTAAAATCCGAGTTGTTTAAATAATTATTCTACGTCAAAGAACGATAACTCTTATCTAAAATATGAATTTCCTGTTTGGCGGAAAAAAAATTAACTTTGCCGATATCTGATGAAAATAAGCATCAGCAGATACAAATTATGGTTTTAAACATTCATTAACCATGAAAAATAAAAGAGATTATCTCGGTAATACTCATAGATTAACAATGAACTTCAACACACCGATTTTCGTAACAGTTCGTCTTTGATTTACAGCTTCTGATTACCCTTTTGGCATCTTCAAAGGTTTTAAGGAGTAAGCGCAAAAACCTGTTGTCTCGGAATCAGGATAATGTCCATACGTGGACTGTTATTTCAATGCGCCATCACTATACACAACACGTGTTGGTTCAGTACAAAGCGAACATCAGCATCATTTCGTTGAATGTAACTTCATTGAATGTGTTCTCACCAAGGTATAGCAGAACAATTCCCCATTTAGCATTAAACAACAATCACAGACATCAATTTTATCATTATTTGGACTTACCCTTATTGTAATTGCCACCATATTGTCCTGATATCTGGTCTCAAACACTTCATTCCCGTCAATATTGAGATATTCCTCTGTGAATATAGAATATGTAATACTTGTATCAGTTATAGTCCTAACATCAGAGACAATAGAGTAGATATGACATCATAGTACTATAATAATTCTCTATTAAGCAATAAATGTTTGATACAGAATGACGGACTAATTGGACGGATTTATAATTATCAATAAGAAAAATCAGAAGCCGTAAATCGTATGTCTCCCAATTGTATTGATTCAGTATTAAGCATTGTGTGACCTTGAATATCAATGGTATTGTTAGGCCTGTGTATATAATTGGATACAGCATAACGTTAATTTACAACAAACTTACTATTATGCGCTCATATTACCGGATACGGCATAACGTTAGTTTACAACAAACTTATTATTATGCTTGCTATATTATCAACTACGTCATAACGTTAATTTACAACAAACTTACTATTATGCGCTCATATTACCGGATACGACATAACGTTAATTTACAACAAACTTACTATTATGCGATCATTTTACCGGATACGGCATGACGTTAATTTACAACAAACTTACTATTATGCGGTCATATTACCGGATACCGCATAACGTTAGCTTACCAAAAACTTACTTTTGTGTTTGCGTATTACAGTTAATTTACTTAAAAACTTACTATTAGGTTTGCGTATCACAGGATACGGCATGGCTGTATCACCCTGTATATCAATTTGAATTTCCTGAAGTGTTTTGTCTACAGGTACTTCCACCATGGGTGATTCGTCGGCAGCAAAATGTCGTTTCAGTACAAGAACTGCATTAGTCTGATTTGCATTCTACAAATAGTAATTACCGTAGATGAGTGTTAAACAAATCTAAAAAGACATTAAGTATAGTTTGAAGATACCAGAATGGGTAATATGAATCCGTAAATCGAAGATCCTGTTCCACTAGTGGCACTCGTTGTGTTACTCAAGTTACAAACACGTTGATAATGTCCTAGCCACGCGGTACTATGTCATGTGAACGTGTTTGTTTCTCGTGGCGACGACTTAGCTATCTAGTGCAAACGAGTTCGGTATCTCGTTGATACACGATAGTAATTCGTGGTCACGAGATAAATAACTTTCCTCATGTGCTTCATGCTTCAGTAGTATTTGTAATAAAAATGACAAATGATTGAGTAAAGTGTATAATACATTTTTGGAAACCAATTAGCATTTAAGCTCCATAATATATTTTCATTTCACTAATTTATTCAAAATTCATATGTAAGGTAGTTTGTTTAAAGTCCTTCGTCAAACACTGTTTTACATATACAACAAGCAGGTGTCATAGGTTGTTGAGACAGAATGTTGAACAGAGTGCAGCAAACTTATGTTGATGTCTTGCCTCAGTGAACCAGTAATATAAATATCAGTAATATTAGTATACTCTGTTTTTTATATTAAGAATGGAATACCATAGAATCACATATTCGCTATAAGTAGAGGGGTTATTGGTCGTGTTCAACAATACTTCAGTTATATCGTGGCGGTCAGTTTTATTGGTGGAGAAAACATGAGCACCCGTATGAAACACTGACCTTCCGCAAGTCACTGACCCCCTTTATCACATAATGTAGTAGAAGAATAAGTAGACATACAATTCCTATTATAAAAGAAAAGATAAAGGCTAAATTTAAATATCCACAGAAACAAACATTATTATTGCTTAAGACTTACATTCTCGTCAATCAATGTGTTGTCATCTTCAACATCGCGTCGTTTTCGTCCTATGAAAAAATGAATATATAGTAATTATTTTATATAATTGTCACTGTAATAGAGTAAAGTGAAATACAAAAAATACAACCACATCAACAGAACGGTTCCAATTTCCAATCCGAAAATGGTACAAACAAAATCAATATTCCCAACACACACACATATTGATACTGCAGTCGTTCTATTTGAGCAGTCAAAACTGACCGTTTATAATATTTAGAAATCAGTTGGGGCCTCTTGGGGGTAACTAACTTTTTAAATAATTTGAATATTGGTAGTAATATCCATTAATGTCACTAATGATTGCAGTATAAAGACAATAACAGTGCATTGACTTGACATAAAAATTCGATATACGTATTCGGCACGAATCTGGGAAAATGCTCGGGAAACCCTCGCATTTTCCCCAATTCTAAGCCTGATCCGTATATCGATTTTATGTCAAGTCAATGCACTGTTATTGTCTATATGACCGCATATTATCGTTGCATGATAGATACTTCATTAATTATGGTGGAGCTAAACTAGTTTTATTGTCTTCTTGTTGAAACAATTCCGTCATACGCGTGAAATGCCGAACTTCATATTTAACTGGGTGAACAGCATTGTAATGAATGATAAGTCTTAATCATGAACTTAATACATAAAATATGAAATATTTCATTTTGATGGTTAATTTTGTTGTTTGGGGAAAACCGATTGTCTGGTTTATGGATCGGTGGCATTTACGACAATTGATTGATTGATTGATTGATTGATTGATTGATTGATTGATTGATTGATTGGTGTTTAACGCCAACATTAGCAGCATTCCAGCTATATCGTGGCGTCTCCGACAATTCAATTACTTTCTTTTTTCACTACACTGTATATACATGTATATTTGCGCTTCTTTTCCGTTGGTATTTTTAAGATCTTCAAGCTGTTCTAATTAATATTAGCAGACATACCTATTGCATGGTTTAGATTGTCACTGAACTTTAATCCATTTTGATTGGTTTTTGAACAAGTACCCATGACGAGAAAAAATATTCGGAGTCTCTTGGACGCTATTAAGCTATTTATCTTCTCTTGTTTATAAGGATCTTTCGGAGTAGAATCAGTAAAAACATACAATATAGAGTCAGGGTATGCGGCATTAGCAGCTGAAATGTTACAAAATAGATATTAGTAATGACAAAGTCACATTGCTTAGGAAGAACATATGTGGAATTGAAAAAGTATATATCAAATTTAGTGCGCACGACGCGTTTCTGGACTAACCTTCATCAGGTAAGCTCAAAAACGCAAAGTCAAAATATTTGAAACCCAGATAATTTAAAAGATTTTGAGAGTAAGAAAACCAAAGGACCTGAACATGATATCCAAAATTAGTATGAGTTTGTAATAAAGCACCATGATTTTATTCATCAGTGAATGAGTGATTCATTGCTAACGCTAAGTGAGCAACATGTTAGTTATTTCATGGCGAGAACCAATCACATTCGTTGTGATGATGATATCCCTTTGTACTAGACGAACATGCTTAGTTGCATTTTAATAGTGCTAGTATACTCAAACAACAGTTCGCAGGCAGAAATGTCACTCCTGTCGCACATGTCATTCTGATTCCGAGATAACCTGTTCTTACTCCTTAATGTTTAGTGGAGCAGCAGAAAATATCAACTTTATAGTCTTCTGCTTGGCACGACAGGGGCTTGAACCAACAATCGACCACACTCCCGGCCAGCATAATAATTTATTCGTCATTCATGCACATCACTAACCTGCACTGTATATTATTTTGTGTTCCTCTTATTACACGTGCAATCGTCTGAGATAGTTTAATGATACAAGCTTTAAAAATGCTATGCTTTTGTTAAAGCTGAAATAACAGGCGAATTATTATTATGATTATTTCATGGATATTTGACATCTTCTTTATGAACTAATCTTCTGAGTACTGAACTGTAAGGTAGATGATATTTACATAATCGTGTACTTGATACAATATTATGTGAAACAGTTTATCAGTGACTTGTGGCAGGTCGGCCCGTTTTCATCGGGTACTCTTGTTTCCCGTTATATCCAATTAATTAAAATATTGTTGAAATTGGCTAAACCTTACCATTGAAAACTCGTCTCATGTATCAAAACGTGCTCCGGAAGATACAAAATGTCGGAACATCTCGTTGCAAAGTATTTTCTCACTTGTACATATGACGATATATGTTGGCAATTAGATTTTGCTCTAAAGTTGACTATTGTTTCCTTATTATGTGTTATGATAGTCTTGTGAACTATCTAATATTTGAATGAATGTGTCCATTGCCCTCTTTAAATGCAGTCAAACTTGTATTAAGACGTCACTTTTGGGACAAAGAAAAAGTGGCATTATAAGATGGATGACATCTTAAAAGAGGTCGAATTCATACGACATTTTCTAGGACAGGACAAGAAAAAGGTGACATTTAAATACAGGTGGCCGCATGGGCAAGTTTTACTGTATATGTAAATACGTACCTGCTTCGATCCCTGTCAAGGAAAACTCTGAACAATCATTTCCTCCTGTTGCTTGTATAGTACCGATCCAGCTAATGAGATCAGCTGATTGTGTAGTGTCCTTAACTAGTGTTGATGTTCCTAAGAAACACATTGTATATACATTACCCAATGAATGTCATTACGTTTGTATATTTGATTAAAGAACAAACAAAAGTTGTAGTTTCTTCGTATGTATGCAATCTAATTAACTTACACGGATTTGACTGTATATATGAGTAACACGACGGGTGTCTTATAAGAAGCACCCCTGGGTTTTTTATGAGGTTCTTGTTGCTAATTTTTTTAGGTTTTTATGTTATCCTATTATGTGTCTTTACATTTTGAGTTCCGTGTTGTGATGTTCGTTACAATTTCCGCGTATAAACTATGTTCGGTTCATCGTAACCTCCAGTTGTTTGTAGGAGGGCTTAAGTCTTATGTACGTTATTTGTGTTTGCTTGCCTATTGCGGTGTCCAACACACATTGTGTTGTATTTTGTTGTTCTTCGTCTGTTGCCTGTTGCTCAGGATTGTCCATTTGTGATTGTCCCTTCTGTATTCTCTGAGGTTTATCTACACAGATAAAGAATCAATTAAAAACAAATAATACGTATGCATATGGTTAAGCACCCTAACCTTAACCCTCGAAATATATACTGAAACTTCAAGATCGAAACTCTAACCTCCAATTCAAATTATTGAACATATAATACTGTTTGTATTAAATTGCATCCAATATTTGTAAGCCATTAATGTGATTATAACTATAATGCCAATTAAGCTTTCAACAATCAATTTATACCTGGATCACTGAATGTTACCAGGATATAGTTTTCAGGTGCGTTCGAACTGGCACTTGCATTCTGGATTACCGCCCTTGACTCTTGAGCGATAATAGGTAACTCAGCTGCCATGGATCCACTCTGGTCAATCACAAACACAAGAGAATGACTCGGCTTTATTTGTAGTAATTCTTTATATGTATCTTCTCCAATCAAAGATTGTAGTCCGACGGCTGAAATAAAAAAACATATTTAGGTGTTAAGAATAGTTTTGAAGAGACCAAAGGGGTAATCATAATCCGTAAATCAAAGGACATACAACACAATAACCAAAAGAAAAAGAAGGGCAATAACAAAATTACCGAACACAGAGCAATCTTCCAAAGGGAAATTCAAAACTCATCAATCAATAAACAGACAAAATCAGTCAACAACCGGGAAACTGGGAAACCGCAATGGCCCTGACTTCATCTAAAAATAAAACTTTAGTTGTTCACTTGATTGGCTTATAAAATTCCCATTTCCGTTGAGAATTATTGAACGTCACATTTCAGTATTTATCTCAGTTATTTATCTGCTCAACACAAGAACTCTTAGATTGCAATCTAAATACATTAGAATTTACATCCCATGGCGGAATTATGTTGATCTAAAGCTATTGGTATTTGGGTGAAGCTTTACGTTCCATTCAATAATTGTCAATAAAGTAAGATGACTGCGTCGCGCGTTATATCGTAAGAGATCATGCATTACTTGGGAAAGAGGGTGTCGGAGGATACAAAATGACGACGCAGTAAATAGACGTTTGCGATCATCAAATCACGATTGACGCCGGCAAGTCTTAAAATATATCATAGATATCTTCGTTCTACTACAATGTCTAATACATGCTCGTTTATAATTAACTATATATATCGGTTCCGCAATGTGCATGACGGTATCAATCGCGGTATTGGTACTGGAAAATATTTGACTGCGTCCAATCAGAAAAAAAACGTTATATAAACAACTGTATTATAATTTACTTTTACTTACTTGCGTCTTGAAAGAAATATTTAGTATGATATATAGCTGCCTTTGCTGCAAATGCATGTTTATAGAAATGTGGGGAATAAATAGGATGACTGGAATCTTTGTTAATCCCTCCTGTAGCTGCTGATTTTAATTTGTCAGGATCCGTTGGTCCACCATGGCTGCATTTGCCTACCTTGATCGATGTGGGATCCTCTGTTCATGAAAAAAAAATGTTAGAAATCAACGCATTCAGGCAGTAAACACGTGAAATCGGAAGGTACGAAAATCCAAAGTCAATACAAAACGATAAACACCAAATGGCCTGGAAGAAACATAACTGGAAAATACTGTACACAACAAGTACAACATAGCAACCACAAAGCAAAACTCGGTACTCGTGTGTTATGGAAAGTAAGATGATCCTTCTCCACTAATGGCATCCATTGATAGTAAAGCATACAGCAAATAGTCATAAAGAGTAAGACGATTGACATAAATACATGACAAAGGGAACTAATTGTACATGGAATCTGTTGAATAATTCAGTTCCTAAAACTGCTAGCGTTAGCACTTTAACAAAAAGTGAAGATATAATGTATGTTATTTACCTTTATTAATTTAATGACTTTTAATTTAAATGAATCGTGTTCCTTCGGAAAACTTGGAGCATAGAAATAGAACCAGAACTGGTTTCTCATAAGTGAAATACAACCCCCATCCCCCAAATAGAGCGGACATCGGCTGTTTGTGTCGAACAAATCAAATTCACATCTTGTCATTTGCATTGGGTATAAATGAGTGCCTTTTGTTTGGAGGATGTCAAACGCTGTTCAGGCTAAAGAAAGCAACTGCTGATGAATAACAGTTGGCTAGTCTTTGATGATACTGTTGCGAGGTTATCTTTGACGATCCTATCCATCACTTCCCAGTGTGGCATTGAAAACATCCACCCTTTTACCGAACCGGGCGTCAGTTTATTACCTACATGCCGAATTATTCCTAAGCTTGATCTAACCATGAATCTAGCTGTAATGCTCCTTACATGGCCAATTGTTCCAAACTTTGCTCTCGCCATAAATCTAGCTGACATACGTTATATTTTACGTTAAATAAACAGTTTACCAATCAATCTGAAATAAATCAAGAACTTACTAAATGGCTTTTTGATATCTTGACCACCTTTGTATCCACTTGTCAAAACTGATGCTGTTTTCAGGGTATGTAAGATATTAAATACACATACGTGCCTCGGAAATCTGTAAAACAACAATATATAATCAAATTATTAAATATTATGAGTGTATACATATCTAATACATTATCATACTCAATCTCGAAGAAGAACAAACAACACAATGGCAAAAAGAAAAGGGACAAAAGGACAAACAACGATCTACAAAACATACATATAAAACTAAAGATCGAGTAACACGAACCCCACTAAAAACCAGGGTGAACTCAGGTGCTCCGGAAGGGTAAGTAGTTCCTGCTCCACTAGTGGCACCCTAGTGTTACTCTAGTTACAAAACCGGTGATACATTATTTCGTTTATTCTCTAATATCCGCCAATAAAGTATCAGAAATAGTTTTTAAAAAAGTATCACATGCAAATGAATCAACCATGCAAGCAAGTATCAAACTGGCATTTAATTGAATCTAAATTACTTATTTGATGATACTGCTATTTATTTTAGAACATATCTATTGTGTGTACATGTTTGGGTGTAGTCACCGTTTACTTAATATACTCGGAGTATATGTTTTTTTTATCAAATTGTGAATCCGTCTTAAAATACTGTGTGTTCTCAAATTTTCGTCGTTATCAATTTTCGTGGAGTGACTGAAAAAAGTTGTTTTAGTATTTTTTCTTTCGTCGTTATGATACTTGCTAGTATCGTCTCTGGTTATTATGTCTTTTTGGTTGAACGGTTCAAACGGAAACCAGGAAAATTGGTATTGAACGGATGAAAGTTAATTCGCAGTGTTACGTTTTGGTTATGTAAGTGAGTGACTGAGTGTTGCTTAACGCCAATGTGGCAATTGTTTAGCTATATCATGGCGAGAACAAGTTAGTTTTCAATGAAATGATGATGAGATCCGCTTTGTACTAGACCAGCACGCTTAGTTGGATTTTTATAGTGAAATCACTGAAACAATAGCCCGCGAACAGACATGTCGCCCCACTCTGACACATTATCTTGATTTCGAATCAACCAGTCTTTGCTAATTCTGCTTAATGATACGTGCTTAGCAGAGAAGTAACACGTACCAATTTAATAGTCTTTCGTTTGACCCGATCTACTACACTCGAGGTGAGCACATCAACCATTACACCACCTATGCGGTTTTGATTATTTGAAAGAAATACATGTATGAAAAATAATTAAAAACAAAAATACTTACTGGCAACTTTTACAAGTATCCATACTAGGACCTGCTGTCTTCACTAACGTTGCCCTTGTCAATCCTGCAACAGAGACAGAATATCATTTATTAAATTATCTAAAGCGTTTGATCAAACCACCTGACCTGACTTTTCTTTTATTTTCGTTAGTTTAACCCCGCCACTTTTTAATGAAGTGTATATACAAAGTGTTTGATTATAGCATATGACCTGACTTTTTTTTCATTCTCTCTAGCTTAACCCCGGCCAATTTTGATTGAAGGGTTTATACCAAGACAGGAAAGTAGGAAAGTGAGCGGTCATTTATTTGTATGTTGTGGGTATAGAATTTGCCGCTTCAAGAGATAATTATATAAGTCTATTATTTAATTCAAAATACAAACGATTGGATAACGTGTAGGATAAACACAAAATTGACGCAGTGTCTTAGAACATAAAGTTTATGTGTATTCGTCACGAAACTTGAAAGGCTCTGTGAAATTAACCTTTCTCCTAGTTTTTAAAACTCATGCACATATGATTATATCACAATAAGCATTCTTTAATCTAAAACCTACCAATAGCTGGATACATATTTTGACCAATATCCTCTATAAAGTTTGTATTGCTGTAGAACATTTGCATAATATGGAAGAATTGTCCAATTAGCTCTCTAGCAGATTCGTAGTTTGGCTGGGATTTTTTAAGTTCTTTAAGAAGGTTACCACGTATATCTATAAGCTTCTTGTTAGCTGGAAAATGAATGAAAATATCATTAATGAATTTAAAAAAAATACAAATACAAAATACCCTCGTCTGACCAAAGCGGAAACTTCAAACAAAGAAATTAGTCACTTTCTTGTAAGAATCGATTCTTTTATAGTAATACTACAGAATTAGCATGCGCTACAAATTAAAGTTATTGGTATTTGGGGAAGCTTTTTGTTTCATATTTGTATTCAGGATTAGCATGCTATAATAAGTGGTCGTTTGTGACCCGCTGTTGCTATCCAAACACCCGTCCTAAGGTCTATATCCCAGAGCAAGCAATCTTACTACTTACATTTACTGTTTTAAAACTTCATGAATATAGCTGAAATACTGAACTTAAACAACAGTCAAATAATTATGCATTTTGATCTTAAGCTTAAATTACTTTTCCGTGAGTCAACGACAATAGATATCCCAGATAGATGTGTGTGTTGAGGGTATCGTAGTCGACTCTTTCTACGATTTTTCTATTAAATTTTGAAACTGTTCCGATAGTATTGTATTTTTTTCATTTTATTTTTTATACCTTCAGTAATTTGTTCTCCATTGAAATGCCACGCGGCTTCATTGTAATGATCTAGGTCAACTTTGTTGTTGTATCGTATAATCTGATCTATGGCTTCTTGAAAACGTTTTGCTGATCTAGTACCTACAAGAAAATACAGAAATTTCTTAAATAAGTGTACTAAAACTTTACTACATAACAAATATCATTATATTAGTAGATAACTATTTTTAGATCTATTGTGCATTTTATTAAAACAGTTTCACTCCGTTGTATTGGTCATGCTACAAATATAGAGACAAAGTTACCATATATATGCTCACAGACATTCTCAACGAAAATGATTACCCGTATATTTGTAGTGGTGTTAGTTCGGAGAAAATTTAAGCAGATTTAGATATAATGTATTCGTCACTTAGAGGATTACCTCTCCTCACGTGTATTCGATACAGGCGTACATGGAGAAACTTTGTTAGTGACTCATACAATGTGTGAATGTTGAGGTGATTGAGTTTCTTTTTTTTCATTTTGGTGTTGGACATTGGATTGTCTGTCCTTCTCCAATAGACGGCCTCTGATTACGGTTTTGACATCTTCAAACTTCGCATTTGTTTTCCAACGTCGTTAAACACATGACAAAAAAGCACTCGATTAGATATCGTTTTAAAGTGGAATATATTTTTCACCTTAACTATCATGATTGATTGGTGTTTAACCCCAACTTTTGCAGTATTTCAACTATATCCTTAACTATCATGTTTTACACTTGTAACATGTTTACTATATAGTTACAAATTCACATGATGTGGAAAAAAAAATAATAATTATAATAATAAAAAAAAAATAATAAAATAAAATAAAGTAAAAAAAATATATATATATTAATAAAAAAAATAAAAATAATACACAATCCAACAAAATTGTATTTCCAAAAGATTATATTGAAGTAGGTTTTCTCATTAAAATATTTAAATACAAGTGTAGTCAGGGAAACAACAAGGTAAATCTGTAATAGGAATCTACTCTAAATCCTCATGTATATAATTGTATTAGGCTTAATCTACCTTCGAGTTGTCGTACAGGAAACGGACTGAAATGTACCTTTTTGTCTAATGTACATGACACGTATTTTGTTCTTTTGGTTGTGAGTTTCTGGTTTTCCAGTTTCCCTCGGCAAGACACAAAATTTACCACCACGATTTAATTAGATAGTAAGAAAGAATATGGATATATATGAAATATAGATCAAAATAGTTTTAAACATTAAATCGTCACGTATATTATCATCAAGTGTAATGAGTTTATTTTTAGAACCCTTTAGTATGCATACAGGAATACAATGATGTTTTTCAGTATGAAAAGAAAATTTAAGAGTGATGGTCAACAATTCTACCAATATCAACAAAACAAAAGAAAGCTTAAACAGTGATGGTCAACAATTCTACCAATATCAACAAAACAAAACAAAGTTTAAACAGTGATGGATAACAATTCCACCAATATCAACAAAACAAAAGAAAATTTAAACAGTGATGGTCAACAATTCTACCAATATCAACAAAACAAAACAAAGTTTAAACAGTGATGGTTAACAATTCCACCAATATCAACAAAACAAAAGAAAATTTAAACAGTGATAGTCAACAATTCCACCAATATCAACAAACCGAATAATCACCTTTCACCATAACTCACTCAATACCACGACATATGACGTTAGAAATCCAGATCCTTGCTTCAAGACAGACACAAAAATGTGGTGGGGTTAAACTGGTTAATGAGATCGCAACGCCGACAACCGGATTTCCAACTGCAATACATATATAAACAAACGGGGGAAAATACACACATTCATGTACATTTTACGTATTTTGCTTTCTTCGTGTAATCTAGTTTTGCCGTCAATAAATTATGATCTTACTGACATTTTGATAAAAATGGCCGGGGTGTAAATATGTCCATTGTAAAGGGATAATTTCTCTTTGTGACCATGAATACGCCCACTCATAGTACCTTCAAATCACCATATGTAACATACACGTGTTCACCTATTTTTCACACTTACTCGTGTCACAAATATGGCTGAAATACTGCTCATTTGACATTAAACGACAATGAAATTAATCTAGAATTTTCCTCTGACTTATGAATGGACAACCCAGTGTGTTAACAAATACGTAACATGCAAATACACTTAAATTTTATCTCTCATATTACTTAGAAGCTTTTAAATACGTTTATCAGAAAAATGTTTGCTTCATAAACAAATAAATGTGTTATAATAACTTGGTATTTCAAAATAAATTGTATTCACTTCTAAGTATGACATTATGGTTTTGGATATACCATGTACATGTACGTTTTGTATTGGAAGCTACGAACGAAAATTGTATAACTACAATTTCTAAATATAGTACATATAATGATGAAAGAGCATATAATGACGTGTGATAATGTGGCATATAATATCACATTTTAGCTGAATTTTACAGTTCCTAAATAATGTATTTTATTAAATAAACGTTAGAGAATACCGAAGACAATCCAGAAAAACAATTGGCAACACTGGGCACACAATACGACGAAACGAAGAAAAACACAACACAACACGCACCGGACATCACTACACGCAAACAAACACAAACAGCGTAAATACGACATGAACCCTCCCACAAACAACTGCAGGCAACGATGAACCGTTTTTATGCGGAAATCCTAACGGACATCAGAAGCCGAAACTCTGAATGTAAAGACCCATCATAGCACACCACAAAAAACTAAAAAGATGGCCATTCTCCCTCAGTCATAGGCATTCCTATGTGAACAACCTGTGCTCCTCTCCTTGTCAATCTTTTTATATACTCATATATGACGCTGAGTTTATACAATACTTATCAAAGACAAAATAATTACAGAAGCTAGAGCCTTTAATATCACTCTCAGGTATATTGATGATGCTAAATTTGCCGTTAAACACCAATCAATCAATCAATATATTGATGATGTTCTGTTCTGTTCCAGAGATAAATGAAACAACAGAAACAACTTCCTCTGCCTTACTTCTTGACATTTACCTCAAATTTAACACCAACTATCTACAAGACTTTATGACAAAAGAGACGACTTCAATTTTGCCATTATAAATTTTCTACCCCTTGATAAGAATGCACCAATTCGCAGGTTGTATTCAGACGTTTCACAACGTTGCAATATTCTGAGTTCCAACCTATTAAATCAATGATTTTTAAAGACCCGTCTC
Organism: Gigantidas platifrons; assembly: GCA_002080005.1. Taxonomy (NCBI): domain Eukaryota; kingdom Metazoa; phylum Mollusca; class Bivalvia; order Mytilida; family Modiolidae; genus Gigantidas; species Gigantidas platifrons. Next base: position 184,943 of record MJUT01062885.1, read on the forward strand.
ATCTTATCTTTCACAAAGTTTTTCGGAAGGTATCAACTATTCTGTTAATAAACGTTAGAGAATATCGAAATGGACAGTACAGGGAGACTGGCAACATAGGGCACACAAGACGAAGAAAAACACCACAAAATATATGTTGGACACCACAATACTATTTCACTATTATGTCAAACGATAGCCTTTTATACTATCTAACATTTAGATTATGGTCGAGGACACCGACTCTCCTTAATAGACATAATATTATACATATATGACAACTTCTATATAACGAATGTTAAATATATTATGTATAATGTTCATATTATATATAATAATGCTATTCGTCCGGTTAGTGAGGGCTTGCATTTTTTTCGCACGTGGAAAGCGCTTGCATGGCCCACAGGGACTTGTTCCCGGTCAATAAAAAGATCGACTATCCACTAGACAAGGGATATACAAATGTCGTCGGTAGCCACGCTTCAACTAATTTTATTTCCGTTAATACCCTTCATCTCAGCGCTAGTCCTCCTTATTTCGTTAAACGAGATGTTTATCTAAGAATTACAACAGCAGTTACCTTGATTAAACCCTACTTGACTTAAAAAAATAGCTTCGTTCACTCCAAATCATCTTTTACTACATCCGCCAGCTCCCAAAACGAAAATGACGACCTTGAACTTACGTTCGGGCTTACTTGGGGGTTTTTTTCATGCACGATACCTCCAGTTGCAAAACCGCGGAAATTTTTTGGCGAAACTTAAAAAAAAAAAGCGGAATTTTGAATGTGAATGAACTGGAGTTATCGTGCATGAAAGAAAAACCCCGAGTAAGCCCGAACGTAAGTTCAAGGTCGTCAGTTTCGTTTTGGTAATCACCGGATGTTGAAAAGGATGATTTGGAGTGAATGAAGCTATTTTTTGAAGTCGAGTAGGGTTTAATCAAGGTAACTGCTGTTGTAATTCTTAGATAAACATCTTGTTAAACGAATTAAGGAGGACTAGCGCTGAGATGAAGGATATTAATGGAAATAAAATTAGTTGAAGCGTGGCTACCGACGACATTTGTATCTCCCTTGTCTAGTGTATATATGTGGATAGTCGATCTTTTTATTGACCGGGAGCAAGTCCCTGTGCATGGCCGCATCGTTTCACTTAGAAGGGAAGCTTGGGCATATAAAGTTAGTTTGATCTCGCGACTTTTGATTGAAGTTCCCATGAAAGTGAGCGGTCATGTATTTGTGTGTTAGGGAAATCGATATTGCCTCTTTTTACGATTTTGATTTGATATTGGAGTTGGTCTGTGTGATAATTGTTTTTCATTTTATTGTGGCCACAGACTTAAAATTATTTGATTTTCCAATCTTTAGACTATAAATGTACCTTACATGTGTCATTATATATATATTAACGTTTGAAATTTACAATTCCTAAAAATAATGAATTTTATTAAATCTACCTCACACGGAGCCCGGAGAAATTTTCATTTCGATTTAGTGAATTATTATTTCGTTTTTTCGATATATTATTTCGTTTTTTTTTATTAATATTTCGATAAAACGAATTAGTATTTTGTTTAAACAAATTCATTTTTGATGAATAAAAAAGAAACGAAATAATGTTTTGATTTTCGGTACTGTAATAATTATTCGAAAAAACGAAATGAACATTCTTTAAAAGAAATAGTACTGTTGTATTTGTGTAAATGAAAAAAAAATATATCTCATTTCAGTAAACGGGCTCCGTACCGTACCCTCAGGCATACGAAACCTTAATATTTTTGTTTATCCTATGTGGTTTCCATGTTCTCAAAAACTTACATTATTTGAATTTCAAATATTTTGGCTTTGACCTTACCTGATGAAAGGTTTTCCACATGATTTACTAAAGAAATAATTAAAGGTTTTTCAATGGCCTTCATATTTGTTTTAGATTTGATTGATTGATTTTTGGTGTTTTAACGCCACTTTCAACAATATTTCAGCTATATCATGGCGACCAGTTTTAGTGGTGGAGGAAGCCGGATTACCCGGAGAGAACCACCGACCATGGGCAAGCAACTGGTAAACTTTATCACTTGCGGCTGCGAGTCGAGTGCACCCTTTTTTGTAATTTACAAAGCCGGGCGCGAAACCACGCCGTATTGGTGATAGGCTTGTACGAGTTGTTAGATCCAGCGACCTAACTCATTGAGCCACCCGGGCCCCTATTTGTTTTAGAAATCAACATAAGATTCAATTTTTAGATCTTGTCGGCAAACAAACTTGTCACGATGAAATTCGCCTCTATGATGTTGAACCAACATCTGCACACACGCTATTATGAAATGGTAATAATATATCAAATTCATTTCTGGTCATATATTCTCTCAATTAATTCAAGTCTAGATCATATGCTTAAAAGACGAATTAAGAAGAATCTGACAAAAATGCTTAAAACAGGATACATACAACGATGTTTAACAAATAACAGTCGACGTGATTGCCATAACGTGAATATTTCGATCATTTATAAATTTATATATAACATGTTTCATATATTTAAAATTTTCATTAAGTTTATGCTAAGCTGACAGAAGCCTTCAAAAACCCGTATCCTGTATAAGTGAGTGCTAATGTACGGATAAATCGTCCCTAACATATTTACAAACTATTTGAAGAAGAATGCATTACTTCCGTAAAAATATGCCCAGTTGGGGCATAGTTACAGAAAATAAATTCCCATAATAACATACAAGTATAACATTCCATATTTTCAAATGAAAACAAAAGAGAAAAAAATGTATATACAGTGTCTCTGGATGGTCCATTCTTGATTGTCCCCTTCTATTGTCTGTAATGGTTATTCAGCATAATTATTATATTTAAGGGTAAGTTTCTTTTAGCTATTTTCACAGGTTCAATGTCACCCTATCCCTCCTTGTTTTGGTCCTTTATAAAACTTGCTGGAGCTGAGAGTGATCCCTTTATGCAAGCATAATAGATGACCTTTCGGACTTAAATACCCTGTGCTGGTAACATGATCATGAGGGTAAAAAACTCCAACAGAGAAGGTGCATGTGTCCTCAATGTTTTATAAAGATTAGGATTATGGTGTTTAACACCACTTTCAACAATATTATATAGTGACGGTCGGTTTTATAATGTCGGAAGTCATTTATGGTTTGCAGATGCAAGAGGAAAGGTAATGATAATTAAAATAGGAGATCGAGATATTGACGAATTGAGGGGATGACAGAAGCGACTTAAGGGGAAAAAACTAGACAGTTTCACAATCATTTTAGTGTATGAGTTAAGCTCATTGTTGAAGACCCTACTGTGACTGTGAAATGTAGAACTACAATAAGAGTACTACTCAACTGTAGACTAGGGGCTGTTTCACAATCATTTTAGTGTATGAGTTAAGCTCATTGTTGAAGACCCTACTGTGACTGTGAAATGTAGAACAACAATATCAATTGTGTCGGAAGTGTAGGGTAGTCTCTCGTATTCATTTACATCCATATTCAATCTTACTAATTAACCAACACTAATAATAATGTGTGCTAGTAATGGAAAGAATACCCCTTTCCGGAGTACTTGAATTCGCTTCTGATTTAAGACATATAAAATATATTTTGGCCATGTAAATCCCATTCAGGCGAGATTTACTCAATGCTGAAATATTGTCGAAAGCGGCGTTAAACACCATTACCATAACTAATTAACATAACGTATTACCTCCATAATATTTATCAAACAATTTTTTAGCAGTAATATTTTGAATTCCAGTCAAACTTCCAACGCCCAGTGTAGATCCTCCGGGAGTTGCTGGGGTTGATTCAAAATATTCCGCAACAGCTTGCAGAATCCCAATCTCTGTAATATCAGCATGTGTATAGTCTTTGCTTCCCACAAACTGACTAAACTGATTTGCGAAAAATCCTTCCGACAAATTTAATGTCCAAAGAAACACACATATATGAATAACTAATCGAAAATTCATTTCATTTGTAATATTGTCACTGTACTTCCTGTAAACTGTTGGCGTGTTCAATGAAAATGTCTTATCGAAATTAGCTAATATTATTTCTAAGTAAAGTTTATATCAACTTCGTATATATAGACATTAGGATTTTTATGGTGAAATACAGCTTATGATTTGTCGCGTGTAGAAATATTGACATTTCAAGTAGGTTCTACGATAAATGCTAAACTTTAACTTAAAATTACTCAATGCCTTTTTTCCGAGTAGGAAATTATTCCGCAATGACGTAAGTCGACACTTTCTAGTTCATTGTTTTTCTTTTGATTTCAATAATATATTTATTTATTTGGAGATGTTTAGCGGATATAAATCTTTTATTGCACTTGACAAATGATTTTGAAAACATAAATTAACGGCATTAAATGGCATTTGTGATATGTGTATATTAATTATCAAAATATGTTTAATTTATCCATTTAAAATAAATACTTACAAAAACAAACAATGTCATAAAACATAGATACATGTGAACGTTCTTTAAAAAAAAAGACAACAACTAATTAGCCTTCTGGACGATGGCGGTATGATATATGTTATTCTCATTTTAAGCGTACGAGTTATTAAGAACTTTCTTTTTGCATAAATTGAAAGTTGACCAATTTTGCAAACATTGGTAATCATTAGATGGTTGATTTATGGTTTATGGTGCTTAACGCCATTTTCAAGGTAATCATTAGATGGTTGATTTATGGTTTATGGTGCTTAACGCCATTTTCAAGGTATTCGTTAGATGGTTGGTTTATGGTGCCTAACGCCACTTTCAAGGTAATCATTAGATGGTTGGTTTATGGTTTATGGTGCCTAACGCCACTTTCAAGGTAATCATTAGATGGTTGGTTTATGGTGCTTAACGCCACTTTCAAGGTAATCATTAGATGGTTGGTTTATGGTGCATAACGCCACTTTCAAGGTAATCATTAGATGGTTGGTTTATGGTTTATGGTGCCTAACGCCACTTTCAAGGTAATCATTAGATGATTGGTTTATGGTTTATGGTGCCTAACGCCACTTTCAAGGTAATCATTAGATGGTTGGTTTATGGTTTATGGTGCCTAACGCCACTTTCAAGGTAATCATTAGATGGTTGGTTTATGGTTTATGGTGCCTAATGCCACTTTCAAGGTAATCATTAGAGCCGCTAAAGAGAATTCAAGCAGTCCATTGAGTTCCATATGTTTTTGACATATTTTTGTCGAAATCAAACTTGGACTTTGTATTATATATATATATATATATATATATATATTCACCGACTCTAAATAACACTCTTATTCTTGGAGAGGGGCTGTCGTGGTCATGATCGTATGGTAGTTGGATTTACAACTATCTGTGCAATCAGTGCCGATCACCACTAAAGTTGTAAGTTCGAATCCCGCTCATGGCGAGTTGTATTCGGTACAACATGTGACAAAGTTTGTCACTGACTTGAGGCAGGTCGGTGGTTTTCTCCGGATAATTCGGTTTCCTTCACGAATTAAACTGACTACCTCGAAATAACTGAAATATTGTTGAAAGTGGAGTTAGATACCATAACCCAACCTAATTCTTTTATTTTTATGCTGATGCATGTATTGTTTGATACAAAATGTATATATCTTGTTTAATTTTCGCTGTTTGTTTCATATTTGTTGTTTGTACTGATAAACCCACTTATTGGTAATTTGAAATTAATAAACATTACACTGGAAATTGGTTACTCATGTTAACAAAATTGTACTAATATTAATATGCTATCCCCTTTCCCTCTTTTTTCCCACAACTTCTGTTTATTAAATATATTTATGTATACATTTATTATATATGTAACTTGCTGTCATTTACATAATGATGTGTATAACATTATTGTATAGAACGGATATACTAAGTTGATATAACTTGTTTCCAATCTAATTGTACATTTATAAGACAATACAATATGCTTAAACTAATATGTTATACAAGACGAGGAAATGCAAAACACAGACTACGCAATATGTGTTGGACACGACTATGCACAAACCAACACAAAACGTAAATAATACATGAGCCCTCCTACAAACAACTGAAGGTAAAAACGATCCGAACATCGTTTTTACGTCGAAATCGTAACGGCCATTACAATACAGAAATCAGAACATTAAGATACATAATAGAACAACACAAAAAACTAAAAAGATGAGCAACACTGACCCATCAAAAACCGGGGGTGAACTCAGGTACTCGTGAAGCGTAAACGGTTCCTGCTTCTTATAAGACACCAGCCGTGTTACTCATATATACAGTCACGTGATTGGCATTCAATGTTTTACTACACCTATATGATTTGTCTATTATATTGTTGCAATTCAAATCTTTTTTTTCTCCTTTTTTTTAGTATTAGCAAGGAATTTGTCTATTGGTTATGATGATCAGTCGTCTATAGAGCTAGGTCTATTCGTGTGTAACGTAACACTATTTCAGCTATATCGTGGTGGTCAGTTTTACTGGTGGAGGAAACCGGAGTATCCAGAAAAAAACCACCGAACTGCCACAAGTCAATGACAGACTTGATCACATAATGTTGTATCGAGGACACTTCCGGTTTTCAAATTTCACTAATCACGTTACAATGCGTAGAACTAAAGAAAAGAGAATATGAATGATTTTTGTGTGTTGTTGTTCGTGATGGCAAACAGGCAAATCTCATGACACAGATGGGTAAAGTTAAACACTCGTGCAAATACCACGGCGATGGTAAAAAAAAAAAGGAACCACATTCACTCTCGAACAATAAAAAATACAATAAAAATATAAATACACCGGCTATTACCCAATCAAAACCCAGGATATTTTTATAAGGTGTTATTATGAAAAAGCACTATTTGAGGCTAATGGAAACATTAAAACATGTTACTTAATTCGTGATGATGATGACATACAACCGTTAAATGGATAATTGATTTTAAGGTGGGAAAATATGCACTCATTATTTTCTTCGAACCTACTCCACATAGTTTTCATTGTGCAGTATCACCAACAACCGAAGGGGCAATCGAGAAATGGCAATCCACATACACAGGAAAGTTTATCCACAAGATAAAACTTCTCAATTTATATTCAGTGGGGAATTCCTCTTGCATCAAGTATGATTAATATGTTTTATTAATGATTCTTTTAAGAAAAAAAATTTTTCTACTTATAGTAATATATAAGTTTGCGCATAATGATAGAGCAGTTTCATCGTTTTGTTTAACATTTTAAAAAGGTGTCACAAATGTCATTTAACAATATAATACTGACAAATGAGGCTAATTTTACACCATTAGACTATACAAATCATGTACTGATAACAGTTACTTTACAACTTTGCGGAGGGTTTATTTTAATCTTTATACGACAGAAATGCTTACGATAATAAAAAAAAAACAATGCTAATAATATTTATTTTTCTCACAATTCTAGTTCCATAAAAAAAATCCCAAACTTTATTTGAATTGTAATAAAATAACAAAAAAAAAGGAAAAAAAGAAGGTTAGTACTGTTGGATGAAAAAATAATTTAACTTAAAGTAAGGGTAGTGGTGAGCGATACGTATGTCTGTTTCTGAACAGAAATCTGTCACCACTGATGTAAGATGGCGCCCCAATACCCATCTCAAGGTCTTAGGTTCCCAGACACCTACTCAATGCCGGTGTATTGATATAACTTGATACAACTTTGTGTGATAAAGTTTGTCATTGACTTGATGCAGCTCGTTGGTTTTTCAGTTTATGTGGATTCTCCTGCTCCTCCTCCATTAAAACTGAACCCCACGATATAATCGAAATATTGATGAAAAAAGCATTAGGCATTCAAAAACCCCAATCCATTCAATGGATAAATATGAAAATGTTTTTAAAAGTCGTATAAAAAGTATTGAATACACCATTTAGAGCATTTCAAGGGAGATAATTATGGATAGAAAATAATACAAGGAAGTAAATAAGGTTAATAACAAAATTACCGAACACAGAGCAATCTT
>MJUT01062886.1:0-28407 GCA_002080005.1 Gigantidas platifrons
ATTCCAACAGACACAACAATATGGGGATTAGACAGTTTAATAGGATTCCAACAGGCACAACAATATGGGGGATAGACTGGTTAATAGGATTCCAACAGGCACAAAAATATGGTGGTTAGACTGGTTAATAGGATTCCAACAGGCACAAAAATATGGGGGTTAGACTGGTTAATAGGATTCCAACAGGCACAAAAATATGGGGGTTAGACTGGTTAATAGGATTCCAACAGGCACAACAATATGGGGTTAGACTGGTTAATAGGATTCCAACAGGCACAAAAATATGGGGGTTAGACTGGTTAATAGGATTCCAACAGGTACAAAAATATGGGGGTTAGACTGGTTAATAGGATTCCAACAGGCACAAAAATATGGGGGTTAGACTGGTTAATAGGATTCCAACAGGCACAACAATATGGGGATTAGACAGTTTAATAGGATTCCAACAGGCACAAAAATATGGGGGTTAGATTGGTGGTTAATAGGATTCCAACCCTCTCCATCTGATAATTGGATCTCTAAAGGCAAAACAGATACAAACAAGCAATAAAAAAAAACCTGCACATATTCACTTCTTCTCAAAATAATCGCAGGCTATCACAAACCTGGGAACTGCATCTTTGGTGTAATGGTTAGTGTCCTTGCTTGAGTGCACTAGATCATGGGGTCAAGCCCTGTTTGGGTCAAACCAAAGACTTAAAAAAATGGTATTAATGCTTCTCTGCTAAGCACGCAGCATTAAGGAGTAAGAGCAAAGACTGGTTGGCTCGGAATCAGAATAATGTGTCCGAGTGGAGCAACATGTCTACCAGTGAGTGGACTGTTGCTTCAGTGAGCTAGCACTATAAAAAATCCAACTCAGGCTGTTGGTCTAGTACAAATCTCATCATCATTTCATTGAATGTAACTTGTTCTCCCAATGATATGGCTGAAAAATTGTTGAATTGACCTTAAACAACAAACACTCATTTATTCATTAATACAGATTCAGTCCATTTGAACATTAATTCCTTTTCCATTTCCGCCTTTTAGTAGCACCCATTTAGAACATCTCCTATGAAACCACTCGGCCAATTGCAAGCAGACCGGGGTGATTTTCAGTCCCATTACAAAGTTAGCCTGAATTCATCTTTAGTGTGTCTACTTTCTAAGTTGTATCCAATGACCCTGCCAATCATCCACCATGACTGTTTTACTATAAGTAGACCACAGAGGGTAAATCACACCCTCAAACCTAATAAAGCCACATTTTCCCACCTAATGAACTGAACTTTCAACAATAGTTCCATTTATCTGACAGACATGACGTATGTTACGGGTTTTACTGAAACATGATGCATCTTACCAAACAAATGCAAATTAAGCTGATTTTAACAAAAATTGATTTGAAGATTTTCTCCTTAAAAAAAAACACAGCCAATTTAGTCCAAGCTAAGCTGGCATAATCCTTTGGTGCTCTCGTTTAAAATTAGTATCTGACAACTCCTGACCTACATCCAAAATGGCCACCAATAATTAAAAAAATTTACATGTACATCAACCTTAAAATGGCCAAAGACTGCTATGCTAATGAGTTGCATAATATATTTCGAGTTTTCCAGTGAAATGGACATGTATAATTTTTGTTGACTGCAAATTAGCCTATTTGGAGTCTTTGAATGATGCATGTACCGTGTATGTGTACATAAATATCTAAGAATGGATTTGAGTGTAAGAGTACATTAGAAACTCTGATTAAAAAGGTTAAAAATGGTTACTTTTGAAAGTCGTTGTAAATTTCCATAATTATATAACACGTGGTATAACGTACTGTCAACCTGTCTTAAAGGACACCTCTATATAACAAATCACTGCCTATAAAGGACACCTCTATATAACAAATCACTGTCTATAAAAGGCACCTCTATATAACAAATCACTGTCTATAAGTGAGACCGCTATATAGCAAATCACTGTCTATAAAGGGAACCTCTATATAACAAATCACTGTCTATAAAGGACACCTCTATATAACAAATCACTGTCTATAAAGGACACCTCTATATAACAAATCACTGTCTATAAAGGGCACCTCTATATAACAAATCACTGTCTATAAAGGACACCTCTATGTAGCAAATCACTGTTTATAAAGGACACCTCTATATAACAAATCACTGTCTATAAGGGGCACCTCTATATAGCAAATCACTGTCTATAAAGGGCACCTCTATATAACAAATCATTGTCTATAAAGGACACCTCTATATAACAAATCACTGTCTATGAAGGACACCTCTATATAACAAATCACTGTCTATAAAGGGCACCTCTATATAGCAAATCACTGTCTATAAAGGACACCTCTATATAACAGATCACTGTCTATAAAGGACACCTCTATATAACAAATCACTGTCTATAAAGGACACCTCTATATAACAAATCACTGTCTATAAAGGACACCTCTATATACCAAATCACTGTCCATAAAGGGCACCTCTATATAACAAATCACTGTTTATAAAGGACACCTCTATATAACAAATCACTGTCTATAAAGGGCACCTCTATATAACAAATCACTGTCTATAAGGGGAGCCTCTATATAGCAAATCACTGTCTATAAAGGGCACCTCTATATAACAAATCACTGTCTATAAAGGACACCTCTATATAACAAATCACTGTCTGTAAAGGACACCTCTATATAACAAATCACTGTCTATAAAGGGCACCTCTTTATAACAAATCACTGTCTATAAAAGGCACCTCTATATAACAGATCACTGTCTATAAAGGACACCTCTATATAACAAATCACTGTCTATGAAGGGCAGTCTCATTTTTCTCATTAATGAATAGTGCATACAATTTTAACCTGTATATAAAGGACAACTGCTCATAAAGACCACATTTTCAGGTTTCGTTGAGTGGCCTTTATATACAGGTTTAACTTATTTTGTACTTGTTGTCAGCCTGACACTAGAGTTGGCCTTGTTTGTATGTCAGCCTGACACTAGAGTTGGCCTTGTTTGTATGTCAGCCTGACACTAGATTGTACTTGTTTGTATGTCAGCCTGACACTAGGTTGTACTTGTTTGTATGTCAGCCTGACACTAGATTGTACTTGTTTGTATGTCAGCCTGACACTAGATTGTACTTGTTTGTATGTCAGCCTGACACTAGAGTTGGCCTTGTTTGTATGTCAGCCTGACATTAGAGTTGGCCTTGTCTGTATGTCAGCCTGACACTAGAGGTGGCCTTGTTTGTATGTCAGCCTGACACTAGAGTTGGCCTTGTTTGTATGTCAGCCTGACACTAGAATTGGCCTTGTTTGTATGTCAGCCTGACACTAGAGTTGGCCTTGTTTGTATGTCAGCCTGACACTAGAGGTGGCCTTGTTTGTATGTCAGCCTGACACTAGAGTTGGCCTTGTTTGTATGTCAGCCTGACACTAGATTGTACTTGTTTGTATGTCAGCCTGACACTAGATTGTACTTGTTTGTATGTCAGCCTGACACTAGATTGTACTTGTTTGTATGTCAGCCTGACACCAGAGTTGGCCTTGGCTTCATTGTTAATTGACCACTTCCAGTCTCCTTGTGTCAGATAACAAAACACATTCTATACTTTCACTACATAGTGTATCTTAGGTAAATAAAGTATCACAAATATACCTCCTTCACCTTGTATTTCGAAGTCGTGGATAGCTCTATGTGTAAATAAGGGAGCGACAATTTAACTTTCAGAGACAATAGTGATGATTTTTTTTTAATTTTCGGTCACCAAATTTTGTAAAATCTACAACTAAATATTTTGGTAAAATTTGAAGAAAATTACTGATTTTTTTATATGAAAAATATCTCATTTTTATTTCGTGTGATATTTTTCTTCTGGCTCTTGGAAGAAGGATAGCCTCCCCACCCTCAAAGGTAAATGGTTGATCCCTAAGTCGAAACATCTGTCGAATATTGATGGTATAATTGCGATTTTCTTATTTATAGAACACCAAACTGATCATGCTAAATTACAGGACAAGGTGCAACTATGATTTGTTACCTACAGTTAATTTTTCAGTTGTTTTTGATTGATTGAGAGTGATTATTGTTTAACCCAAAATCGTGGTTATGATCGTATGGTACTAGTGGTTGGATTTACAACTACATGTGCAATCAGTTCCTATCAGCACTAAAGCTGTGAGGTCGAATCCTGCTCGTGACGAGGTGTACTCGATACAACATTATGTGATAAAGTTTGTCAGTTATTTGCAACAGGTCGGCGGTTTTCTCCAGGTACTCCGTTTTCCTCCATCAGTAAAACTAATCGCCATGTCAGTATTCAGTACAAAAATATATCAGCCACCACTAAAAATGTCACCCATCAGTTACAACATGTCAGCTATCAGTAGCAACATGTCATCCATGAGTTACAACATGTCAGTCATCAGTTACAACATGTCAGTCATCAGTTATAACATGCCAATCATCAGATACAACATGTCAGTCATTAGCTACAACATATCAGCCTTCAGTTACAACATGTCAGTCAAAAGTTACAACATGTCAGTTATCAGTTACAACATGTCAGTCATCAGTTACAACATGTCAGCTATCAGTTACAACATGTCAGTCATCTGTTACAACATGTCAGTCATGAGCTACAACATGTCAGTCATCAGTTACAACATGTCAGTCATCAGCTACAACATGTCAGTCATCAGTTACACCATGTCAGTCATCAGTTACAACATGCCAGTCATCAGCTACAACATGTCAGTCATCAGTTACAACATGTCAGTCATCAGTTACAACATGTCGGTCATCTGTTGCAACATGCCAGTCATCAGTTACAACATGTCAGTCATCAGTTACAACATGTCAGTCATCAGTTACAACATGTCGGTCATCTGTTACATGTTAATTTCCAGTTACAACGTGTCAGCCCTTAGTTACAACATGTCAGTTGTCAGTTACAGCATGTCAGCCATCAGTTACAACAATTCAGTTTTCAGTTGCAACATGTCAGCCGTCAGTTACAACATGTCATCCATCAGTTACACCATGTCAGCCTTCAGCTACAACATGTCAGCCATCAGTTACAACATGTCAGTCATCAGTTACAACATGTCAGTCATCAGTTAAAACAGAGCTTGTGGTTCCTCTCAGGAATTCCTTGATAGCGGGTTTCTGTTAACAAGGAAGCTAGTAAACAAGGTTTCCTCTTGGGTAAGGTGAAGTCATCACTTTGAAAGTTTTACGGTCACCACAATGACTTAGTTGACCGTTATGGATTATCTGTGTCATAAATGACCACGAATATGTTCCACTTGACGTAAACACTTCCCGGTCCTTTCCTCATTCATGGCTTATCAGCGCCGGGTCCGTTGTTGAACTTGTGATTAAGCTAATCATATGATTACATTTTTAATTCCTAATCTCATATCTAATGCAATGATTAAATTTTGTTACTGCTCTTTTTTTTAATCAATGTATTAACTAATCATATTTAATCACTGAATTAGCTAATTATGTGATTAGGAATTAAAAATGTAATTATGGCTAATCATATGATTAGCTTAATCCCAAGTTCAACAACGGACCCTAGGTGTGTAACTAGATTAACACGACGGGTGCCACTAGCGGTGCAGGAACTATATTACCCTTCCGGAGCACCTGAGTTAACCCCCGGTTTTTAGTGGGGTTCGTGTTACTCGATTTTTAGTTTTATGTGTATGTTTTGTAGATCGTTGTTTGTCATTTTATACTTTTTCTTTTGGCCATTGTGTTGTGTGTTCTTCAATATAGGGATTCTGATTATACCTTTGGTAACTTCAAACTCTTCTTAAACCATGGCAGTGAACAGTTAAAACATGACCGCCTTCAGTTAAAATACCTGTATATCAACCTTCAGGTAAAGCATGGCAATCATCAGGTAAAGCATGGCAATCATCAGTTAAAACATTTTTTCGAGCCAATTTTATTGTAACCGTTATTTTGAATAAAAATAAATTCCGTTATATAGAGCGTTTTACACAGTAACTAATTCAAATCACCAGGAAATAACCCCTAACAAAGCTTTGGCTGTGTACAAACACAAAATTACTTGGCCATTTCCTTAGATAGGCAGTCGGCATATTAGAGATCGCTGTATGAATGACCTGCACGTGAACTTTTATTACCCACGTGTATATCAGATAGTGTTGATCTTAGATTCTTGCTCCATTTTATGTAAGTAGCTTTCCACGGTTATTACAAATGTTTGTTGATTGATATATTATGATACATAATTTTTTTCAGAATTGACAACTGTAAGAAAATGCATGCCATTGGAAATCTAATCAAAATTAGAATTTGGTTGTAATTTTTTTAACGGTCTATTTGTTGATTTTGGCGATAGGATACAACATAATTACATGCAGTTTCTGTCATTGGTGGTCTGTTAGCGCGCTAATGATATACGCGCAATTTGTTAAACTAGTGCGCTATTGTAAATAATAGCTAGCCATGGCCAGTAATAAGATATCTAGATCGTGTTACATTTGTTGTATTTAATGTCGCGCCATTTGTTATACGCAGCGCGCACTTTTTATTCATCAAGCGCGCTTATCATATATCCAAACCGTGATGTATTTACTCTCCGTGCATTGTTTCTCACAATTTACGGTGATGTATTAAAAGTAACATGCTGTTGTTAATAATGTTGTATCGAATACAGCTCGCCTGAGTGAGGTTGGAACTCACAGCTTTAGTGGTTATAGGCACTGATTGCACAGGTAGTTGTAAATCCAACTAACATACGATCACAACCACGACTGCCCCTGATGTTGGAATAGAGGCGTCTGGGGTTAAAAGGTCATCTGCTGTGGAGGCATCATGTGACAGAGACATTTGAACCCCCAAATCGACAATGTTTAATATTATTGCAAATAAAACAGCAGTGGAATTGGACTAAAAGATATCACAACTTATGGACAGTGGTATTCCCTTTTAATTTGCAATGGCAACATAGAAAAAAAGGGGGGGGGAGTAAAAGTGATCTGGGCTCCTTTATGAAATCACTAATCACTATCTCTATTTCCAAGCGAAAATATGCACACGGGAGTATTTTTAAACATGGAATGCAAAAAAGTTTGAAGTATGGTACAACGAAAGTCTGTATTTATAAATAAATCTCAGAATGTTCGTTTTGTAAAAAGTATTTTTAGTGATTCCTAAAATTTAATGTTATTGTCTGTGTTGTAAGCGGCAGGTGTTTGTTTTGGTTGTTGTGACATCCCCTGGTAAGATACTTTTTGCTAATTAAAATAACGGAATAGCACAGATCAAAATTCTTATTGATAAATACTTGGTTTCTTAATTTCTCCACATAACGACAAAGTATCCTACAATTGCACTAACATATTTGGATATTGTATTTGCGCCGGGAAAAGCCAAAAGGGTTATTGTCAGGGTGTGTAATTTCGTAATACCGATTGATTATTTCCTGTTTATATTTATAAATCTTGCAAAATATTGTCAGTTTGACTTGAAATTCATCTTGTAAGTATCATGGTTGAAGTAGAGGGAACATTTTGTACATATATGTAAGGCATAATTTTTTCAGGTTGAAATTGTATCCGGTGGAAAGAATTTAATATTATACAATTACTGTCTTGATGAGGTAAATGTGTGGATTTATTGACTTTTGAAAAAAATGATATTCACTGAGCCCGAAAGGGCAAAGTGAATATCTTTTTTTTTTCAAAAGTCAATTAATCCACACATTTACAGAATCAAAAGACAGTAATTGTTTTATTCTATATTTTGAGGAAATAGTGGTATTCTGAAATAAAAAGTTACATGTCCATTGTCCTGACGTAGTGCTACATTATTGTTTACATCACCATGTTATTATCTGAATCTTTAGCATTTAATACATTTTGCAACGTTCCGTCCGACAAAGTGGCAAATCTTTGTTTTGGACACCGGCGATACGTCTGCATCTACAGAACACATTTTGTTTTTGTATTGACGGATGCTGCAAATAAACTACTTTTTTTCATTGGTTGATTAAAATGGAATACTCCTATAAAAAATTCCACGTTCCAAAAATAGAAACACGTGACGTTTACCGCGGTGAATATTAAATCTGAGGAGGTGAATACGTCTTTTTATTTTAAAAAATGATCTTGGTAGAAATCTATACCAAAGAATTTACTAATAGTAAATTATATGTCACGGTAAATATTTTATAATAAAATACTTTCCATTGCTATAAAAAAAAGTATCCTGATAATAAATTATACTAAGGTCTGTGTGTTATATTATGTCCAACGCTGATTACAGACCTGGCGAAATTCCCGAGACTCTTGTCTGACATTCGGTCAGACAAGCTGAAATCTTGTGTCTGACCGAACTCAAGTTTGTCGGACCGGATAATTTTTCTGCAAAAATCAATACTTGATCAAAGCTGATCGAATAAAGGCTATTTCTAACCAATGTGGCCCTGGTGGCTCAGTGAGTTAGGTAGTTGGATTACCTAACAACTCGTACAAGCCTATATCATCAATGCAGCGTGGGTTCTCGCCCAGCTTTATAAATTACAAAAAAGGTTGCACTCGACTCGCAGCTGCAAGTGATAAAGTTTACCAGATGCTTGCCCATGGTCCTCCGGCTTCTTCCACCACTAAAATTGGTCGCCATGCTATAGCTGAAATATTGCTGAAAGTGGCGTTAAGCAACAAAAATCAAAATCTAACCAATGACTTTTATTTATTTTATTACTTTCAAACATTTTAAGGACAAATTCCTCTAGGTCTTTTGAACAAGTACTGTTTGGTGTTCCTATTCCCAGAAATCTTTCAATTATCTCTACTCAGAAAAACGAATGTAAATGGCTTCCTGTTCATCACCAGAGCCCAGAGGTACATTTGTATCTGTCGACCCATCCATCATGAAGGAAAAGAAAGATCTTCCCAACATACTAAATATATAAAAATGTGCTTGCAATTGTTTTATTTTTTTTTGCAAATTTATGTGCAAACGAACATATATTTTATAGTTAAAACACACTAAACAAATTATTTTTTTATTTCAATATTCCGTTTTCGTTATGGGATGGAACATCCGGTAGCGTCGATCTTTTTGCCATGATGGGTTAAGCTTAAGGTATTTTCTTTTAGGCTTCGTAGTTACTTTGAGGATTTCTTATTACCTCTGCCGATATTTTACGTTTTAGAGCTTTTCCCGACACACATTTTCAATCATTCAAAGCATGTTTCTTTTTTTCAAACCGGAAATTATTTTTAATGAGTCACTTCCGCTCATGTGTAAAAAAGTAAACTCCGAAATCCATGTCGGACATCTGGTCCGGAAAAAATACGATTTTAGTTGGACCAGCAACAAAAAACGTCGGACTTGTCCGACGAATTTCGCCACCTCTGTGATTATTAAATCACGAGACGCATATGTAACATTAATACCTACACTCATAGATAAACCACCCGATCCGGATACTATTTTATACTGTTATGTAATATTATTTCCGACGCCGATTTATAAATCACCCGACCCATCCGGAAAATATTTTATAAATTCAATTTACAGGTGAATAAATATATACGGAAAATATATTATAGCCAGAACCATGTCAATTTAAGAGCCAGTCTGTGAGAAAACCATGCAAAATGGTCTAAATCCAAAATATTCCAATTCGGCAGTGTTGTCAGTAAAATTTTGAATAGGTGGCAAAATTTTCAGAATAGGCGGCAGAGAAATGAGGCGGGTGTCTGAGGGCCTTCTTTGACCCCTGATGCTAAAACAGTGAAATATCCTGCATTCTGGGCATTACCTGGGGCTAAAATTATTTTACTTCCTGTCCTATTTTTTACTGCATAAACTTGAATTATTGTTGCTTAATGTCCATTAAGAAATATTGAGCAAATTTTTTGTAAAAAAAAAAATTAAAAGTGACTGTACTTAACTAAAGTAGGTATTTGTTCTGTTTATTTCATACATGTACAAAATCTTCCCTTTATTCAATATTTTGGTTATTAGCTGTATCGTATACAACATCTTCTCTTTATTCAATATTTTGGTTATTAGCTGGACCATATATACTTTCAGTAGCCGCACAGGCTTTTGTTGACAACTTTTTCATAATGTTTGCTAAACTCAGGCCTATCACGGAGTAAGTAATCAGGGTTTGAAATTAACGATTGTCCGCTAGTCCGAGACTAGTAATTTTCCCCACGGACAACACATATCTGCTAGGTACTTGTCCGCCTGGGCTAGGAAAAAAATAGAGACCGGTATGTATCACGAAGAGTTGGAAAGCCGTTATTGTCCCTGTTCGTTTCTTTCCTTTATGATATATATATGAAATAGTTAAACTGTTTTCCAAAATTCAAGCACAAATTTGACATTGACAAAATATAATTTCATTTATAAAATATTTATGGCGTCTTCTCTTCATGTCCATCTGCAATTCGCTGCGATTGGGAAAGGAAGAACAATGACAATATTTGCTAAGATATATCGTTTTAAATAAAAAAATATTGTAATAAAGTACAGAAAATGATTATTAAATCCAGATTTTCAAATAAATAACACTTAATGTCTTAAAGCGTAGATTATGGTTTCTTCTCTTTGTGTCGATCTGCGGCGATTGGTAAAAGAAGAACAATGATAAAATTTGCTAAAATATATCGTTTTAAATATATATTTTTTTTGTAATAAAGTACTGAAAATGATGATAAAATCCAGATTTTCATGTAGGTAACAATTAAAACTATGTAAAATTGATGTATTGATAAATGTGTTTATTGATCCAAACTGTTTAAATAACAAATTGTTGACTTAAAATAAAAACTACAATTTAAATGCTTTGAAAGGGTATGCCATTTACAGTATTTTGCTTCATGGTATTATGGGTTTTGCTAATCATTGAAGGGCTAAACTGTGAAATTATTGTCCTGTGTTCTTTGGTAGCTATCTCATTGGCAATCATATCAAATTTCATTATTATTTGAAGGAAAAAAACACTCTCAAAACTCTTTTTGAAAAAAACATTTTCACTCCAAAAAAACTCTCAGATTGCAAGATTTTGCATCTAGATTTTCAACATTTTTCTGGGGGGCATACTCCCATATCCCCTTAGCCAACTCTCATCCTGAAGGGTGCTCGCCGCATCTACAGGACTAGTTGGGATTTCTAAGGACTAGTGATTGATATCTTCTACTAGCCCTTTGGGCTAGTAACTACAAAAGTTAATTTCTAACCCTGGTAATTATTGTATTTTTATATTGTTGTCATTTGTAAAGCTTACAGGTTAAATTTAAAGGCCTACTATCTTTTATTTTGTCAATACACACAAAACAAAATTTGAAGCGAGTGTCGAACCTGAACACGTGTCGAAGTCTGTGCACGATATCTTCCATTCGAGTTATTTTATCAGCTATATATTAAATAATGCATTGTTTATTTATGTTTTTCATATACATTTAATCATATATTAGTGTGGTAAACATAGACATGTGAATTTTCAGTTATAACAAATTTCAGTTATATGGTACAAAACAGCTATCGAGAAAACATCTATGGAACACAATTAGCGTCATCTTTGTAATACAATTTTTGTGAAAAGTTGTTTGTAGTTTTTGATATAATTACATCTCACACCTGTTGTTATTTTATTGAAACAATTATTCTTGCTGATTTTATATGCGATACAATTTAAATCATTAGTATTTATCACATATTTATGACTTTTCTGTTTTAAATGAAAATCTGTTTTATTATGAAATTTGAACTGCTTCATTTTGGATATTGTATTGTTACCAAATTCTTATGAAGCTTTATTTGTTCTTTCAGTTTTTTACAACATCACATCACATTATGCCACATGTACTACATTCTTCAAGAATAAAATTAAATTCTTCGAATTACCATTGTGTCTGGTTATACTTACTCTAAGACTCAGTGCCAAGGCAGGACAGTATTATTTCATAACAAAAAAAAGAACTATTTTGTTAATTATTAAATTCCAGAAACAGTTTCAACTAGAACTGTGAGTGACCTCACTGAGTAATACCCCTCGCTTGCAGTTTAGTAGGAGTTGCGCTTACAAGGTACATGCCCCCCCCCCCCATTTTCGTTGAATTATCTCCCCTTTTAAATTTTGGACAGCAACCATATTCCTTCATGCACATCTGCAGGTAGTGTACTACAAGTGTTTAAAGTTTCATAAAAATCCAATAAGCCGTTGAGGAGGAATTGCGCTTACAAGGTACATGGACGGACGGACAGGATGATTCCTATATACCCCCCAAGCTTTGTTTCTGGAGGGTATAATTAAGCTTCAATGAATACAAAAAAACTGTTTTTAAACTACATATGGTGTCCTTACTACCTACCAAGTTTCATGAAATTTTGTTCAGTAGTTTCAGAGGTGTTGCTCTGACAAGCTGCTTCAGAAGTATATTTCGGGAAATTTTTAAGTTCAAAGGGGAATAACTCCCACAAAATTTAGGGGATCAAAATTTTCTGGTAATATGCACAACTACATCTAGTGTCCTTACTACCTACCAAGTTTCATGAAATTCTGTTCAGTAGTTTCAAAGGAGTTGTGGTGACAAGCTGCTTCAGTAGTAAATTTCGGGAAATTTCTAAGTTCATAGGGGCATAACTCCCACAAAATTCGAGCGATCAAAATTTCCTGGTAATATGCACAACTACATATGGTGTCCTTACTACCTAACAAGTTTCATGAACTTCTGATTAATCATGTAGGAGAAGTTGCGATGACAAAGTGCATACTGAATTTTCTCAAAATTTCTAAGTCCAAAGAGGCATAACAGGGGTAAAACTCAATGGACAATAAAATCCTTTATACCGCAAAGTTCACACATCATGATCTTAACTTCCACAAAGTTTGGTGGAAATCGGACAAAAGATGTGGAAGTTGATCCGGACAGACGGACAGACAGGCCGATTCCTATATACCCCCCAAACTTTGTTTGCAGGGATATAACAAGCAATACGCTTTATTAATAAATTTCACATTCAACTTCACTGTTACTATCATCAGCATGAGTCACTATATTTTTTGGCATGAATTAAGAGTTTCAACATTTTTAGTTATTGCAATTTACTTCAGCAATTATGTCCCAGAAAAGTCTTACCGGTACAAAAATGTACGATTTGAAACATAACATTTTTATCTTGTTTTATCTTGCATTTGCCTTGGATTTATTTGTTTTTTACCCAAATAAACTGTTTGGTGTTTATTCCCTGTACAGACTGAAAATTACATTTCTTTTGTTAACACTTTCGTTTATCTTCTGGCTAGTGCATGTTTCGGTCTGATCTGACATTTATAGGGATCGATAACGTTATTATTTTCTGTCAGAGTGAAAAAACACGATTTTTCACCTTTTTCATTTCATTAGAAAATCACCTAAAAATTATTATTTCTTGGAAAAAAACATATCAGATAAAAGTTTAAAACTAGAAATTTATAAATTTGGTAGTTAAAAGCAATAAAACATGATTTGGTACCACTACCGAGTCTCCGAAGTGAAGTGGTTCCGAGAAAATCGGACACCATGTTGCTTTATAAATCTGCGAGCTATCCCTGGACCAATGATTCATATATGGCTTAAAATTTGCAGAAACTCCTCAATTTTGCTATTCCGGGTGATCATAATAAAAAAAAAGTCGAAGTCGTAACGTAAAATATAAAAGCTTACAACCAGGAAGTATTGATCAGAAGCTTGAATGAAAGATGGTATCTGAGGATCATATACACTCTCTTCTGATCCTTTTGGATCTTTACAGAGGTGTTCTCTTCGCGATCTGCATACTAAAAAAGTTGTGTTTGCCTGTGCCATAGCAAATGTTGCAGATATTTCACTAAATGTTTGGTGCGCACGCATAATTTTATAAATAGCGACTAAAAATATATACTAAAGGGGATTTCCAAACGGGAACTGATATAATAGATAACGTTGATTTATATGCCGGCAAAATTCATAATTAATTAATTATACGATGTAATAATTGATATACTATTTGAATATGGATTTTTCTGTCACATTTTTTTTTACTCATTGAAAATAGCCGGCAGGAAAAGGACAATAACCGGCGAAAATCGCCGGCTGCCGACTTTTAACGACATCACTGTTCGGTTGTTTCGAATCATTTCCATTCCGTCAAACTTTTGTTATTTTCGTCTGCCAGATCACGTGATTTCGATGGAACTAAAGGCCCTGAGTTTCCGGTGTCAATGTACACAACAAAAACTCCAATCGATATGTGCCGTTTTAACGTTCGATTCTCAAGTTAAAAATATCTTAACATTTTCTGTAAAAGACAGATATCAATTAAATTATTTTATTTGTATCAAAGACTTCAATGCAGAGACAAATAATTCTTTGAAATTAAATATGTTTTCTTTCTTTATTTGCGGCTGTCAGCATCATGAAAGGAAAACGATCTGCCTTTATGTATATATTTCTTATATAAGACAGATAGTGGGGTACCGAACACCAGTATTTATTCAGCGGTTTCCTTGGCGTCTCCATATTACAATTACTTATAATCTACCGCATCTACGACTATGATATGCTGACGTTGTCACAGTAATAGCGTAAACACCGGAAGTCGTCTGCCTATTTGTTCAGACGTCAAGACACGAAAAAGACGGAACGTGGTCGGAATTGACATGATTCGAAACAACCGAATTGGTCTGATATTTTGTATATAAGATACCTTATAGGTTACTATTATGTATGCAAAATATTTTGAAAAAATATCAAGCCGTTTTTTGTGTATGCAGATTAATCTATAATGGTCATTTTGTGTACTACCAGAGGAAGCAGGTCAAATCGGCCCCAAGTTAAATCGGCCCCAGATCAAATCATTGTATTATTATGTTTTTTTATTTAATTTTTAATATTTAAAACTTTACTCTTTTCAAAATTGATACTATTTTAGCATTTGATGAGTGATTCATTAAAAAAGAGGTTATTTACGCACTTGTACAGCATTTTAGTCATTTCGTATACACTTTTGCATTGGTACAAAAAAAACAACCTTTTTACTGTTCTTGTGTGGTTTTTTGTAAATTTTGCAAGTTGCTTTAACAGCACATATCACGTCGTATCGGTGTTTTTCAATAGTTTTGTAAAAAAAATTGATAGCTATTTTTTATTTATTTTTATTCTATTTCTAGTTTACAGCCGCAAAGTTTTATTTCTAAAAGCATATAAATAACTAGGTCGTAATTTTAACCTTTCTAGTGTTGTTGGCAACTACTTGTTTTTTGACGCATAACAACTGGTATTCTTTTAGAAAAAAAAATCTTTCATTACCATTCGTGCAATTTTCTAGACTGCATGCTGAACATAACCTAGTTCAAAATACCATTGGTACATTAATATTCTTTTTTTGTCTTTGTTTGTTTGGTTTTTTTTTCTGTGCTGAATCAGCAAAATTTGAAGATTTTTAAAAGCCTCAATCTCTTAAGATCATGTTTTGATTTCGATAATATGCCATATTACATGAAGATTATATATTTATCTACCAAATACAAGAAATTGGTGCTTGGCAAATGATCACTTCATATTGAAAAATAACAATTAAAACATGTGCATGATAGCAATTTTGGTATATTTTCGATTTTTATAAAGGTTTCATTAAAACTGTACAAATGTTTACAAAAGTAAAAATGCATAACAGTTAATGACTTGATTAATGTAAAATGAGTATTATGTATTTAGTATCTCAGTTTTGCCCAAATATAATAATAAAAAACATTAAATTTGGGGTAAAAAGGGGCATTTTCTTCTAAATAATGTTGTGAAAATGCAGACAAAGTGTATGATTCGTGCAATTTTGCACATAATATAAAAAATAAAAGAGGGACATTTTCTCAGTTTT
The DNA here is from genome assembly GCA_002080005.1 of Gigantidas platifrons. Taxonomy (NCBI): domain Eukaryota; kingdom Metazoa; phylum Mollusca; class Bivalvia; order Mytilida; family Modiolidae; genus Gigantidas; species Gigantidas platifrons. The sequence continues at coordinate 15,900 of MJUT01062886.1, forward strand.
GAATGGACTATTCCTTATTAGCAATATGCATTTTATTTTCTATACAACAATGTTCAGATTTATCCAAATTTAATTTCATATTGGGGCCCGGGTGGCTCAATGAGTTAGGTCATTGGATCTAACAACTCATACAAGCCTATCACCAATACAACGTGGGTTCGCGCCCGGCTTTGTAAATTACAAAAACGGGTGCACTCGACTCGCAGCCGCAAGTGATAAAGTTTACCAGTTGCTTGCCCATGGTCGGTGGTTCTCTCCGGCTTCCTCCACCACTAAAACTGGTCACCGTGATATAGCTGGAATATTGTTGAAAGTGGCGTTAAAACACCAAAAATCAATCTACATGTACTTTCATATTAAAATCTCCAACAATTCCACAATCAGAACATGTGAATCAAATGTGGTTTGAAGTCCATTTTTGCTTGTTTTTATCAAAGACAAACAGAAATATTCCAAATTGCATAACCATTTATTGTACAACTACATGTAACAAAAACAACATACACAGATAGTTTGATTACTTTGATACAGACATTGTAATATTCTAGTATTTATAGTATTAGAAATGTTGACCATTAACATCAGTAATTAAACATCCTAGTATGTTAAACGAAGACAATTGCAAAATTAAATGAATATTCATGTTACAGATCTATATGAGCATGGAAAATTTGACAAATCATGGACATTTTATTAAAATTTTTGGAAGGATCTAAATGAAAAATACATACAATGAAACCTGTATAAACTGAACCCTGAACAAACCAGAAACCTGTCTAAACCAGACATCTTCTGAAGTCCATTCATTTCAGTTTCAATGCATTTTGATCTTGTGTAAACCAAACAAATCCTTCAGTCCGAAAAGGGTTTCGTTTAGACAGGTTACACTGTAACTGAAAAAATTACAATAAAGAAAAAAGAGGTTGCACGCAATGTCATGCTAAGGATACTCCCACTTGTTTCAAATTTGAACAAGATAATCAAACAAAAGTTGAAATCCAACAGAAATGAAAATATAAGAAAACCTTCAACTCATTAGGTCAAAGCTGTGTATCAAATATGAAATTATTCTGCCCAGTAGTAGCTGAGACAAGTGTGGCCCAAATTGTTTGTAGACAAACGGGACAACAGACTGCAGCATGCCCCCTCTTACAAGTGGGGGTATAATTCCTAAGATTTAACCATATTTTGACTAGTTTCCATTTAAGATATCTAAAACAATAGGACTGTCTTTGCAAACTAATTAGCTCGTTTGAATGTAATAATACCAGAGTCAGTTAAGATAATATAAAACAAAATTCCCAGTCTGAATAGGATTGCTGGGGAAAATTTCTGGTGGTCTGGGTTAATGTTGATTGCTGTGAATCTTCAAGTGTTTCATTATCTGAAAGAATAAAATAAATAAACATACTCAATAATCTTCTTGTGGTGACCTACTTTAATGCAAAACATCTAACACCTAGACCTGAAAACTAATAAAATGCTTTTCAGAGCACAGGTGGATACAACCACAAAAGTTACACCCTGATCAGTTGGGGGAGGGAGGAGTAATGACACTATATTCAAGCTTGACACATCGCTTAATTAGATTGTGATTAAATATTCCACCCAGAATTGTGTGACACAGTGTGAACATGATTAAAGAACTTTTATTATAACTTCATTAGTAATCTGTTATAGTTTTGGAGATATAAGCTGAAAACTGAGAATCTGTAATATACATTTTCATAGAGCAATTCTAATCCTAAATGAGCCATTGAAACCCAGTCAAAATCAACCATCAATAGCTTATATCCCAACTTAGCATTTAATACACTGAAGTGACCAAATATCAGATTGCTACCATTACATGTCCTCCAAGGTTACAGTAGTTGTAGAGACAGATACACAGAGGTAAATTATTATTGGGCTGGATAAGGAGTTCAGATAATGCTTGCAATTTGTAACTAACAATTATGAAGGTACAATACCTGTGGCTGTGCAAGTTGTATGATTTTCTTCATGTTCCAAGTCTTGAGCATCTGAACCTTTAAGAACTGTAACAAAAATACAAACATGTACATGCATTTATTTTGAAAATATTGGGTTATAGGACATTTAAAAAAAAAAGAGACTTAATCATGATAATTTAAACTCTATCTTTAAAACCGAGAGTGATTGTGGTACATAAAGCTGTTTAAAGTATGCGCATAACTTAGACAAAGTACAAAAAAAATGTATCTAATACATGTAGTTGTTTCAATATCAATTTTAGGATTTAATGAAAATCAACTTTGACAATGAAAATACCGGTACATGTGTGCAATGTTTGATTTCAACAGTGATGTGTATGTTAACTATTGTAATTAAGTTTCACTTTCTGTGTGATTTTATCCTTATAAATATACATATGTAGCACAAATCATTGTTTTGAAATTTTTGTACCGGTACATGTATTTACAATGTGTAAGCATTTAACTGCTTATAATGTCTCAAATGTACAATGTGTGTGACAATGGACTGACGGAGTGCAAACCTAAAGTCCCCTTTGGCACTAAAAAAGGGCCAAAACTCCTAACGGTAAATACAATGTACAGTACACTGTATCTAGTTGTTTTGTAAAAAAATAGAAATCAAGTCACTTCTACACAACTACATGTACTTAATTTCATTTGACCATACATGTATGTACATATAGTTAAAGCACTATTTTAGAGCAACAATGTTATTTGAAATTTTCTTGGACTTTGCAAGTGAGGGCCAAAATAGACTGGAAAATATCATAAGTCTGGAAACCTCTTTTAAAAATTTGCTATCACAATGGGCAAAACTGCACATACAAATGTACATGTGTATTTCTACTAAACATCTGATAAATACAAATAGGTGTAGAGTTTGAGTTTCAGGCAATTTTTTTTAGTTTCACTTTGATGATTTCTGGTACAATCATACATTTTTTGTAATTTAAAGTCCCTGTTCAGAGTGGCACAACAGTGAGTTCAAAAGTCTAAACTCAGACTGTCAGAGACTATTGCAATACATGTATGCATATTCAAGACTCCTGAGTCATAAATCAAGCATGAAAAGGGATTCCATTTATCTTCACTGACAAAGACTTATAGATTTGACTTTTACCTGATCCTACTGGAATAAGTTGTCTTTGTCAAAAGCCAGTATTCCTTGGACAGGGTTGGTGTAATTCCTCTATCAGCTTTTGCCTTGCTGCCAACTGGATGTCCTTTGAATTGACACTTAATAGAATTGTCACGCCAATAAATTCCAAAAAAGTCTCTGTGCCACAGACAGATTGACAAACTCTTTGCGGCACGATCAACAGAAAAAATACCGCTTCTGTATAAAATCAAAAATCCTTCTGGAAAGTTTGCACTAGATACATCAATACTGTGCAGACGGTTGAGATGGTGGTTGTATCTTTTGTACAGTTATCAATCTGGTCTACTTTGTTATTTGTGTAGTGGTTGGATTTGCCACAACAGCCTCCAAGATGAGAAATATCGCACTGAATTGAAACTGTGCTACGTACATGTACATATTACCCATTCTCTATCCAGAGTTGTCGTTCCTGCTACGCTACGTAGCGTAGCAGGAACGACAACTCTGGATAGAGAATGACATATTACCATCACTGGAGGTAACTCGAATAATTCAAGCCCTTTCCGTCTCCGATTCTCTCCGCCTTCTGAGGAGGTTTCCGATTCTCTCCGCCTTCTGAGGAGGTTAATGAAGCGATCGATAGAGAGTGGAATATAACGACTGGATTATTCAGGTTACACTGGAGGCCGCCATCTTGTCAATGATTAAAGATTTCCACTAAGGGAGACAATTCAAAAAAGTAGTAGTGAGGTTACTAATGCTGTCCAAATATAGGAAAGATTTATTATAGAAAAATAAAAATAATCTCTTTTGACACTGTTGTATTCAGCTTTATATTTACTATTTAAAGTTGTTTCTTGAAAATAATTTTGTTTAGCAGAAATCAGTATTATTGTCAGGTAAATTTTGTTTAGCAGAAATACAGCTTTATTGACAGGTAAATATTTAATTGGTATCTGATCATAGTAAAGTCTAGCTCTGTGTTACTAGATAAACTGTACTACATGTATGTACATATTTGTTGTTAATTTCCAAGATCTTCCTGTTCCTGTTTAACAGGATGTTGTTTTCTTAAGGTTTGTACTACATGTACTTTGTACCTGTTTAAGCTGGAAAAACAAAATTAACTTCTTGTTTTTAATACGGTAATTTTTTTTATTGAGTTAAAGATACTTTATTTAAACCAGGAATGAAAGTTTTCTGCTTAAATCTGTTGAGAAAATTGGGGAGGGGGGATGGGGGTGGGTTTGTGAAGTCTGAAATCTTATGCTATATTTTTTGTGTATTTGTACATGTAATTAAATACAGATAATTGTAATTGATGAGAAAATATGATAGGGCAATGTGATATCTATTTTTTGTTAGAGAGAGGTTATTTTGAATTTTTATATCTAAAATATATATAGTGTACATGTATTAGGGAAAATAAGCAAGCAAAATATTTGAAAAAAATATTCAAAGAACAAGAAATTATTTTGAAAATTATAATTATACATGTATTTGACTAATAATAGAGGGCCGTTGTACTCATATGTTAGTTGGATTTACAACTACCTATGTAATCAGTGCCTATCACCACAAAAATTGTGAGTTCGTATCCCGTTCATGGCAAGGCGTACTCGATACAACATTATGTGATAAAGTTTGTCAGTGACTTGCGACAGGTCAGTACTTTTCTCCGGATACTCCGGTTTCCACCACCAATAGAACTGAAATATTGTCGAAAGTGGCATAAAACACCGTAACCTTAACCCTGTATTTGTCTAATAATAGACGTTTGTATAATGTCATGCAGTAATAGCAAGATATTTCTGTTAGAAAACACTGACATTTTCTACCTTCACAATATTAAAGGTGTTTTACTGACAAACACCACATTCTAGGTGTGGAATAGCTGTGGAACCGTAGCCCTTATGGTCCGCCGAAAAAAAGGACCATAAGGGCTACGGTTCCGCAGCTAGGTGTGGAACTAAGGTGGAATTCCTCTCTGAATGGAACATAAACATTGACACCTTCTATGTTTGTTATTATTGATTTTGTTAAGTCTTATAATGTAAACATTGACAATACCATCTCATTAGGCATACTAGTTATACCATAATTTACACGCCACTTTGAACAATGCTACAGTGATTTCACTATTTCGTAGTGCTCAGTTTTATTGATGGAAGAAACCCAGAATACCCAGACACTGCCACTGACATGCTACAAGTCACTGACAAACTTTATACCCAGACACTGCCACTGACATGCTACAAGTCACTTACAAACTTTATCACATTATGTGGTATTGAGTACACCTCGTCGTGACTGGGATTCAAATTCATAACTTTAGTGGTGATAGGCTCTGATTGCACATGTAGTTCAACTGTTAATTGACAGATCATACACATCGATCAATATTTTTAACAAGAGAAAGGCAGTTTTAGTATAATTTTTTTTAAACTTACGAAAAAGGCACGAGGGCGTTTTGGATATGGTACTAGGGGCAGAAGGGCGCGACCAAGGGCATGAAGGGCGTGGCACCCTTCTAAAATACAGTAAAACCTGTATATGCGGTCACCTCTATTAAGCAGCCACCTGCATTAAGAGGTCACCTTTTGCTTGCTCGGTCATAGAACATTTCATATGAATTGAACCTCTTTTAAGAGGTCACCCTGTCTTATAAGGTCACTTTGTCTTTGTCTCAATGGTGACCTCTTAATACAGGTTTAACTGTACATGTATGATGTCAGTAAATGAAATCAAGACATGTACAGTGTAGAAGTTAAACCTAGAAGACATTATAAAAGATACCAATAATTTAACTGATGTAAATTGTATCTGTTTCCATAGTTACACAAGCAAAAATAAATATTATGATTATTATATATATGTTTTCATTTTTCAATGACATATTTAGACCAACAAAATGGCAGCTGATAAGAAGGTTTATATATTTCTATTTTTGTTTCAGTGACGTATAGACAAACAAAATGGCAGCTGATAAGAAGGTTTATATATTTCTATTTTTGTTTCAGTGATGTATAGACAAACAAAATGGCAGCTGATAAGAAGGTTTATATATTTCTATTTTTGTTTCAGTGACGTATAGACAAACAAAATGGCAGCTGATAAGAAGGTTTATATATTTCTATTTTTGTTTCAGTGACATATAGACAAACAAAATGGCAGCTGATAAGAAGGTTTATGTTATAGGATTCATTGTATTGGCAGTAATTGTTATGATTGTGGCACTGGTGGCCACGTCACTGAAAAAACTGGCATCAGATGAGAGTAAGTATTGTCAGTATTAATTGTGGCACTGGTGGCCACGTCACTGAAAAAACTGGCATCAGATGAGAGTAAGTACTGTCAGTATTAATTGTGGCACTGGTGGCCACGTCACTGAAAAAACTGGCATCAGATGAGAGTAAGTATTGTCAGTATTAATTGTGGCACTGGTGGCCACGTCACTGAAAAAACTGGCATCAGATGAGAGTAAGTATTGTCAGTATTAATTGTGGCACTGGTGCCCACGTCACTGAAAAAACTGGCATCAGACGAGAGTAAGTACTGTCAGTATTAATTGTTGCATGAGTGGCCACGTCACTGAAAAAACTGGCATCAGACGAGAGTAAGTACTGTCAGTATTAATTGTTGCATGAGTGGCCACGTCACTGAAAAAACTGGCATCAGATGAGAGTAAGTACTGTCAGTATTAATTGTGGCACACGTCACTGAAAAAACTGGCATCAGATGAGAGTAAGTATTGTCAGTATTAATTGTGGCACTGGTGGCGACGTCACTGAAAAAACTGGCATCAGACGAGAGTAAGTACTGTCAGTATTAATTGTTGCATGAGTGGCCACGTCACTGAAAAAACTGGCATCAGATGAGAGTAAGTATTGGCAGTATTAATTGTGGCACTGGTGACCACGTCACTGAAAAAACTGGCATCAGACGAAAGTAAGTACTGTCAGTATTAATTGTGGCATGAGTGGCCACGTCACTGAAAAAACTGGCATCAGACGAGAGTAAGTACTGTCAGTATTAATTGTAGCATGAGTGGGCTTCTTAAACAGGAGAGGGATCTATAGGTACAGTCATTCCCAAGGTTTGTCTCACATTTAATCGTACTAATAGGCACTGATTGTTGCATTTATTAGTGGTGATAGACACTGGTTGTTGCATTTATTAGTGGTGATAGACACTGGTTGTTGCATTTATTAGTGGTGATAGACACTGGTTGTTGCATTTATTAGTGGTGATAGACACTGGTTGTTGCATTTATTAGTGGTGATAGACACTGGTTGTTGCATTTATTAGTGGTGATATACACTGGTTGTTGCATTTATTAGTGGTGATAAACACTGATTGTTGCATTTATTAGTGGTGATAGACACTGGTTGTTGCATTTATTAGTGGTGATAGTCACTGGTTGTTGCATTTATTAGTGGTGATAAACACTGATTGTTGCATTTATTAGTGGTGATAGACACTGGTTGTTGCATTTATTAGTGGTGATAGACACTGGTTGTTGCATTAATAGTGGTGATAGACACTGGTTGTTGCATTTATTAGTGGTGATAGGGACATACAAACAAATGTATTGTGTCATTAGTGGCATTCGTTATGGTTTTCAACTTAACCTTGATTGCAGAAAAACTGATGCATGAGGATTTAACCTTAGTTGATTTGCTGACACGTTGCTGTGGTCATACATGTGTATCATGCTATGCTTCGCTGTAGTCTATGATAATAAAAATATTTGCCAATACTATTAGATCCATCTTAGTGCTACCTTGTTACCTACAAGATGTATTGTTATAGAACTTGTTCTCATCATAAATACAGTCTTCGAAATTAGACTTTCGAATTTACTGGCCAGAAAACTTCAAAATTAGAATATTTATATAGATTGTATTTAAAAAATTGGGCAAAAGTCACTGGCCGTGGGCCACCGGACCACTGCTAAAGTCGATGACTGTAAATAAGCCCATGTTACTTGAGGTTAAACAATTTCAATGATATTTTAATTACATCTGATCAGAGGTTAGTTATATTGATTGGGGAACAGGAGTATGTTGAAAAAGGCATTGACCTGCAGCAAGTAACTTACCTTTACTTTATCACTTAAAGTTGTATGGAGTACGTCTCGTCATTAGTGGGTGTCAAACATTTATTAAGAAGCAGTTGTTAATTCTACTACCATATTTGGTGTAACAGTTTGTGTGTTTGTTTGTTTGATGGTGTTTAATGCCACTTTCAACAATATTTCAGTTGATGACCACAATGGCCCCATCATTTCAATTTTATGTTGACACTTTGCACCAACAGTGTTTCATATGAGGCTACTTTTTCATTACAGAAGAGTTGGTGTTATAAGAGGGGGACTGTTGTTAAGAGGGGGACTGTTGTTAAGAGTTCATGGAAGAAAAAAATCCTGTTTTACAATTAAGAATTGAATTCATTCTTTTGAAGTTTCATTGGGGTTTGAAAGCATTGACCAAAGTACATTTTCAATGAAGGGCGGTAGCGCTTCATGTTGAAAATGTGCTTCGATCAATGCTTTCATACCCCAATGAAACTTCAAAAGAATGCATTCAATTCTTATAATTCTATTTAAATCACACCAAAATTTAATATAGTTGAATTTTATTTGTGTTAGATTATTTGCTGTTTGAAATTACTACGCCATTGATTGTTTACATCTGATGTCGTCATGGAGGCACGTGCAAGTTCGGGTTTGAGTTTCGTTGGGATGTGAAACATTTCTTTTATAATCATGTGACCACTTCATAACCAATCATATTGTAACATTTCAATGAAAAACGGAAGTAATGTAATTATTCACTTATATATTTTTTCAGTTGGTGTAAAATATGACACGGTTCAGAAGAAGCTGAGCTCTAACAGTGAAAGAGAAGGTCTACACACAGGTCCCCCTGGATTTGAATTTATTATCTTTCCAAGTGTATATAAATCACTGTCATTTTCCTCACTAGAGGTAGGTTAAATATGACACAGTTTCAGAGGAGGTTAGGTTTAATTGTGACCTAGATAAAATGGTGCATTTGATTGGACATATACATTAAACAATTTTACACGACCATACTGTCTTAAACCGAAAACAGCCATGAATGGAAGACCATATTTTTGCTGAATTTTAGATGTTTTAAAAATCTATGTGGACCATAAGTCTATATTTAGTTTAGGTCTAAGTGGACTTTAGTAAGTCTATGTGGACTATATGTCTGTGTGGACTATAAATCTATATTTATTTTAGGTCTATTTGGACTTTAGTAGATTTTAGTGGACTTTTAAGTCTTTTTAGACTACAAGTCTATGAGGACTATAAGTCTGTGTGGACCATAAGTCTGTGTGGACCAAAAGTTTGTGTGGTCTATGAATATATATATAATTATGTATTGAACTTATTACAACAGGTAAGGGCCCGAGTGGGCACCAGTACGGTATAGGTTCACGTCGGCTTTGTAATTTACCAAAAAGGGTGCACTCGACTCGCAGCCTCAAGTGATAAAGTTTACCAGTTGCTTGCCCATGGTCGGTGGTTTTCTCTGGGTACTCCGGCTTCTTCCACCACTAAAACTGGTCGCCATGATATAGCTGAAATATTGCTGAAAGTGGCATTAAACACCAACTATCAATCATATTACAACAGGTCGCCATGATATAGCTGAAATATTGCTGAAAGTTGCGTTAAACACAATAAATCAATCAATATTACAACAGGGGAGATAATCATGTTTAATCTTATAATCTCATTGCAGTGTTTAAATAAAGATGGTGTAAAAATTGTTCTTGATGTTACATATCAGTACAAAGTCAAATCCTCTAAACTAAGGGAGGTCATCCTTGACTTCAGGGACAAAGACGGCTATACAAAAGTTCTTAAGTATGCAGGTATGTCATTGTGAGATAAAGTAAAAAGATGAGGACCTAATATTAGCAATATCTTGAACCGGTAATATACATTCAGCCTATTAAATCTGGATGCATGCACAATAAGAATTTGAAAACTGTTTGTTGAAAATACTTTTTGAAATACTTCCGTATTTTAAGTTGATTATTTCAAGATGGTAATTTTTAAAATCTTTATAAAATTATAGTATACTGCTTCCTGTAAGGTTTTTATACGGAAAAATATTATACAGTAAAACCTGTCTAAACCGAACCCTGAATAAACCTGTACCATGTATGAACACGAACTTTAAATAAAGTCCCACGGTTTGACAGATCAATCTGTTTAACCTTAACACAGAAATGCTTGACAGATCAGTCTCTTTGACCTTGACACCGTGATGTTTGACAGATCTGTCTGTTTAATCTTGACACCATGATGTTTGACAGATCAGTCTGTTTAACCTTGACACAGCAATGTTTGACAGATCAGTCTGTTTAACCTTGACACAGAAATGTTTGACAGATCAGTCTGTTTGACTTTGACACCGTGATGTTTGACAGATCAGTCTATTTAACCTTGACACTGTGATGTTTGACAGATCAGTCTGTTTAATCTTGACACCGTGATGTTTGACAGATCAGTCTGTTTAACCTTGACACAGAAATGTTTGACAGATCAGTCTGTTTAACCTTGACACAGCAATGTTTGACAGATCAGTCTGTTTAACCTTAACACAGCAATGTTTGACAGATCAGTCTGTTTAACCTTGACACAGAAATGTTTGACAGATCAGTCTGTTTAACCTTGACACAGCAATGTTTGACAGATCAGTCTGTTTAACCTTGACACAGCAATGTTTGACAGATCAGTCTGTTTAACCTTGACACAGCGATGTTTGACAGATCAGTCTGTTTAACCTTGACACAGAAATGTTTGACAGATCAGTCTGTTTATGTTTAACCTTGACACATTGATGTTTGACAGTACATTAACAATCAGTCAGTGTTTTCTTTAATGAATTCTATTACAATATTTTAGGGGAATCAGCACTGCACGAATCCTGTAGTTACTTTAATACGTCACAATTTCAAGCAGAGCGTACCAACTTCCAGAATAAAGTCCAACAACAGATTATACAGAGATACACAGAACTTCATGCTGACATAACAGACTTACAGGTAAGGTCCTTTTTTACTGCAGAAAAAATTGAGGGGGCACTTTATTTGATTTTCATAATTAATAATAATAAGAAACAGAACAAAACAAAATGGTTCAAACATTTATTTCTGAATTGGTGAGTTGTTAATTTTAGTTGTTTATTTTAAGGTGAGCAACATAGCCAGACCTTCTGAGTATGTTCATTTTAAATGTTTATTTTAAAGGCATATTGTCTACGGTTTTTTTGAAAATTTTTAACTTTCCATAAATGATTTGTTTAAGCTATCATTAAACAATTATGCTGCAAATTATACGATTGGTGTTCTGTTTTTGACAAAAAGACCCAAAACTATCGTTGTCAGAATTATTGTCCAGGATGACAAAAAATTCAAAGTGAAAGTAACAGCGCCACCTATAAAAACGGAAGTTTGGAATTCTCGGGGGTTTAGCTTTGAGGTCAGGAAAATACTGTTAAGGTTCAAACACTTCATGATTGTCACTCTCGGTGTTTAATCTTCATTTTATGAAGGTCATTACGGAAAACAACAATCATTTTGGGTATGAAAAAATAAAAATGTGGTAGACAATATACCTTTAAGGTGAGCAACAACCAGATCTTCTGATTATGTTAATTTTAAATGTTTATTTTAAGGCGAGCAACAGCCAGATCTTCTGAGTATGTTAATTTTAATTGTTTATTTTCAGTTGAGTAACAGCAAGACCTTCTGAGTATGTTCATTTTAAATGTTTATTTTCAGTTGAGCAACAGCCAGATCTTCTGAGTATGTTAATTTTAAATGTTTATTTTAAGGTGAGCAACTGCCAGATCTTCTGAGTATGTTTATTTTAAGGAGCAACAGCCAGATTTTCTGAGTATGTTAATTTTAAATGTTTATTTTAAGGCGACCAACAGCCAGATCTTTTGAGTATGTTAATTTTAATTGTTTATTTTAAGGCGAGCAACAGCCAGATCTTCTGAGTATGTTTATTTTCAGTTGAGCAACAGACCTCCTGAGTATGTTAATTTTAAATGTTTATTTTAAGGCAAGCAACAGCCAGATCTTTTGAGTATGTTAATGTTAATTGTTTATTTTAAGGCGAGCAACAGCCAGACCTTCTGAATATGTTAATTTTAAATGTTTATTTTAAGGTGAGCAACATAGCCAGACCTTCTGAGTATGAAAGTGCCATCAGGAGTAAAGAAAGAGCCAGAGAAGATATACAGGTAATGTTAGATGAAGAATAACAATAGATGACAAACACCACATGACTCCCACCTTTATAAATGATGAAGAACAGCAATAGATGACAAACACCAATGACTCCCACCTTTATAAATGATGAAGAACA
>MJUT01062886.1:29191-40310 GCA_002080005.1 Gigantidas platifrons
AACACCAATGACTCCCACCTTTATAAATGATGAAGAACAACAATAGATGACAAACACCAATGACTCCCACCTTTATAAATGATGAAGAACAGCAATAGATGACAAACACCAATGACTCCCACCTTTATAAATGATGAAGAACAACAATAGATGACAAACACCAATGACTCCCACCTTTATAAATGATGAAGAACAACAATAGATGACAAACACCAATGACTCCCACCTTTATAAATGATGAAGAACAACAATAGATGACAAACACCAATGACTCCCACCTTTATAAATGGCACTTTACTGACATGTGGAAAACACTAACATGACCTAATCATTTTACTTAGGTGGTTTATAGTGTTTAACACCACTTTCAACAATATTTCAGTTATATCGTAGTGGTCATTATTATAGGTGGAAGAAACCGGAGTACCCGGAGAAAACCACTGACCTGTCGCAAGTCACTGACAAACTTATATATCACATAATGTTGTATCGAGTACACCGCGCCATGAACGGGGTTTGAACTCACAACTTTAGTGGTGATAGGCAATGACTGCATAGGTAGTTGTAAATCCAACTTCCATATGCTCACGACCACGATGGCCCCTCTCCCATCCATTATAAATGGCACCTTACTCACATGTCATGTGGAAAACACTTACACGACCGCATCACTAACATGACGTCCTTCTTTCGCTTTGTAAACAAACGAGCGATTTATCGATTGGGTATAATCTCATTAGCACATGCACCTGTGCATGTGACTGACTTTCAAATCGTAAATGTACATGTTGATGAATTTGGCAGTATAAATTGTGTGCGATATTGTCCGCAAGCATAAATATAAAGTACCATCTTCCAATCAAAGTATACTACCGTATTTGTACTCTTAGACATATCAGAATCGAAATAAATCATGGAATCCAGAATGAGTTTTGAGTTTTAACATTGGTTGGCGGATATTAGTAAATTTTATGCGCCAACCCAGCCAGAGGTGAGGGATAAAATTTACTAATATCCCCCAACCCATGTTAAAACTCAAAACACATTCTGGCTTCCATGATTTATTTCTTAATTAAACTGTTTTAACCCAGCTACTTATTAATGAAGTCAGCTCTTAGATTTTAGAACTGTTTGACAGATCAATATTTTTTAATTAAGTCAGCTCTTAGATTTTAGAACTGTTTGACAGATCAATATTTTTTAATGAAGTCAGCTCTTAGATTTCAGAACTGTTTGACAGATCAATATTTTTTGCTTTTCATTTTTTTTTACTGTACATACTTGACAGGTGGCTTACAATGAACGTCCACGATTGATCACTGAAGCTGAGACAGAGAAACGTGAAGCTGAAACACAATCCCAGATAATCAAAGACAAAGCTGATTCTGACGCTCGTATCCTAGCTAACAGGTATTATCTCATATTTTGTTGTAAATCTGGATGCATGCACAATAATAGCTGGAAGTCAGTGTTGGTTATTTGTTCTTAGGACCAATATCGATATATGCCTTCAAATATTTGGATTTGCCAGCGAATTCAACTTCCGGTATCTGTGAAGTTGTCTCAAAGATTATATGTCAAAGTTTAAGGAAAAATGGTGTATAAAAATATGCATAAAATCGTATTTCAATCAAATTAACATGTTTCAAAATATTTGAATAAAGTTTAAATAACTTGAAACGGAATAATTGGCTCAAATGTATGCGTCGTGTTGAATAAGGATTTCCGTTCAAATGACAAAATTTAATCTCAGGCCATTAATGCTCATTATTTTATTTTAATCCCTGTATAATTTCAGAGCCACAACTGAAGCCCAGGCCATTATTGCACAGTATGAAAAAGAAGCTGAAGCCTACAAGAAAATTGTTGATGCCACAGGTCTAGGATTTTCTATTGATGGATTCATCTCGTACTTAGGTGTTCGTGTCATCGCTGATGCCAAAAATCCAGTATATATTGGATTGGACAGCCCTGCTAAAACTGTTTACCCTTAAAACAGTGTGAATATACATGCATATAATTATCTTTAATATCAAGGATCGATCTTTAAACATGTTTTCTTTTTTCTCGAAAATATTTTCGGTCACGAAATTTTATAGAAAAAGAATTAATTGACATGAAAGATATAAAAAAATATATTAAAAAAACTTGCAGTTTTCAAATATGAATATATATTCTGTTTTTTGTTTCATTGACCCCCACCCCCTCAGAAAAAAAAAGGATCGATCCCTATGTCCCTGTATTTAACCAAATCACAGGTCTCCTTTTAGCAAAAGGAGCTAATATGTGTGTATGCCTAAAATATGACATTCATTTTATCTCAGGTGGTATTCCTTTGTGATCATATATTTTCTTGTATCAATGATTTGTAAATATCCCATTTTATCTTTACATGCGATAATACAGTCTTTGCCTACTTGCCCCAAAGCCAAATTTAGAATTTTTTTTCATTTATTCAAACAAATTCTTTCACAATTTTCACTTGTCTAAATCCAGTATTACTTTTCCCGGGCTTGGAGCAAGTGGGTTAGGGCCAAGACTGTAATATTTATTGTCATGCAACAAGCGTGATACTAACATTATATTGTTGATTTCTGTGTGTAAGATAATGTGACGTTTTATTGACGTCACTGATGTAACCTTTATAAATCCTCAGTAAAGATACTATCGTTGATACGTTTTGCTCGAAATGGACGTCTCATCGCATCTTACATCTCAGGTTTCACCTTCGTTACGATAGGGGCCGTCATGGCCGTGATTGTACGGTAGTTTAATTTACAACTACCTATGCAATCAGTGTCTATCATCACTAAAGTTGTGAGTTCGAACCCTGTTCATGGCAATGTGTACTTAAAGTTTGTCAGTGACTTGCGACAGGTCGGTGGTTTTCTCCATCAATAAAACTGACCGCCACGATATAGCTGAAATTTGCGTTAAACACCATAAACCAAACCAAACCTTGTTACGATGTTGCCATGAGAAATTCATTCTAGCAAAGCAAATCAGGGAAAGTTTCTAGTTATTGAACATGATATTTTTTATGTTGAATACTGTAAATTCAGAAATTATTGCGATGTTTTTATTATTGCAAAAAATGTGACTGATGTGAAATCGTAATGATTAAACCTTGCATTTCGGAATCATAAGTATCCATTTGTACTGGAGGACTTCATGCTTCGCAATAATAAAAATCACAATCTGTGAAAATTTTCGAAGATCATAAAAATAAATGAACGCAATAATTTCCGAATTTACAGTATTAATATTTACCTTTATGTTATTAAATATATTTACTCGTTACCGATATACAACTTTTTTTGTAACGTTTTTACGCTTTAAGCACCAGTCATCTTTTAATACTCATTCTTTTTCTATGTGTTATTTGCTTAAGAAATAATAGTAATAAATACCTTAAAAGTTCATTTACTGAACTGTGTACTCATGTTGTGGGCATTATACATGGAATAAGGATAGGAACTGTGGGTTGAGGTTGGAGGGAGGAGTAATTGATGATGCAGTTCATGCTCATTATATTTTATACTTCTACCAACACCATGACATAGCTGTTATACTGCTAAAGTTGGTTTTAAACAAAGGCCAAGACATATGGTGCTGGAAATCTAACTCATGGGTTAGGACAGGCACAAAAATATGGCAGGGTTGAACCATTTATTGATATTCCAACCCTTCCTCTCTGATGATTGAATCTTCAACGACTATACAGATATAAATTTACAATAAAAAGAATAGTGACGTTAGGGACGCTTTCATTGGACAATGTAAATCTAATTATGATTATTCCAACTCTGATAATAAATAATAATAATGTTATGAAATATATAGAAATAGGGTAAAACATGTTTGTAAATATCTTTAATTTATTGAAAAAATGTATATATTAATGATAGGTGTGGTACATATTTTTAGTTAAAAGACCGAAAAATTATAAAATTGGAAGGAGAATAATATTAATATTGTAGTATATTACATATGGTGTGGTTTTCGTACAATTTCATTGGCTAAATCAGTCACGTGATATACAGAATATTTAAGTATATTGACTATGTTACTAAAAATAGTAACATAGCATCAATATTTTAAGTATATTGACTCTATGTTACTAAAAATAGTAACATAGCATCAATATTTTTTTTTAAATAGAAACAAGACATCTGGTTTCTTCACAGTGGAAAAAATATTTTATGTTAATAATTTATTTTCAATGACACGAGTAATACATTACATATGTAATATAAAAAATTAAGGACTTTTTACTCTGTCAATATGTTATATATGGACCTATTAAGATTATATTGACCTTGGACTTCGTCCTCTGTCAATATAATCCTAACAGGTACATATATAACATATTGACCTCGTAAAAAGTCCATAATTGTATAATACTTTATTTAGGGTTGAAAGAAATTATTAAACAGATTGATGCATCCATTTCTGACTTCTGTTTCTAGTGGCTCTAAACACCATAACGCTCTAAAATTGTTTGAAATCTTTAATAAACAAGACTCCTGTCTACAATGAACATCAATGTATAATCATAGTAAATAATATAAACCTGTCTAATAAGACCACCTGTTTACTTCAAACATAGTATAGTGAAACCTGTTTAAACTCAACCTTGAATAAACTGATATCATGAATATGACTAACCAAACTTGTGCCAATGTACAAAATCTTTATTAATTTAACCTTGATATTCTTCCTAACAAATATTGGTCCCAAGGATGGTCAGTATAGACAGGTTTCACTGTAACTGCTTCTTTTAAGAATAAAAAATATGTATTTATCAACATAAAAATAATGTTTTATCGGTTTTTTTTTTTAGATTATCCTGAAAACTGTACTCAGTTTTTTGACAGGGAATATTTACTGCTGCATTTTGTAATTTTTATATCAATTTTTTTTTTCTTTAACTTCTTATGTCACAATTATTCCATTACATTTGTTTTTTGATGATTTTTTTTTTAATTGTTATGTTTGATAGCCGTTTTCTATTATCAATTTTTTTAAATAAGTTTTGCAAATTTTCTACTTGTTGACATTTTAATTGATGATTATATGTGTTTAAATGCAGATTTACCTCACCTTATAATAAGAAGCTTTAATTAGCCAATGAAAACACTCAAGTCTATTTTGTGCTGAATTCTCGACTTTGAAATACTTGATGTAACAGCCAATAAAAACACTGGATGCATTTTGTGCTGAAATCTCGACTTTGAATTACTTAATGTAACAACCAATGGAAACACTGGGTGCATTTTGTGCTGAAATCTTGACTTTGAAATACTTGATGTAACAGCTTGATGTAACAGCCAATAAAAACACTGGATGCATTTTGTGCTGAAATTTTGACTTTGAAATACTCGATGTAACAGCCAATAAAAACGCTGGATGCATTTTGTGCTGAAATCTTGACTTTAAAATACTCGATGTAACAGCCAATGAAAACACTGGATGCATTTTGTGCTGAAATCTCAAGTTTGAATTACTTAATGTAACAACCAATGGAAGCACTTTATTATTGATTGCAAGACCACCTATGTAAAACTAATTAACTAGGTCATGGGTAAAGCAATACCAATGTATTATAAAAAATGTATTATGTTATTTTTAATTACCATTTAGAAATTGGCATTATTTTCTATGTAAATTAATTATTGTTTTTATTTGTTTATCATTAATGTGATTAGTAACAGCTGTTAATTATGTTTGCTATGTTTAACTAATATCTTTCATACACAACTCATTTTTTTACCTCGTGTCTATGTGAACTTCAGATTAACCAATGAAAATGTGGCTTGAAAAATATCTTGTCACCAGGTCTTGTTACCATCTGTAATGGTAAATCCAGAGAGATGGTCACCAGGTCTGGTTACCACCTGTAATGGTAAATCCAGAGAGAATCAAACAGATATATATAAGTTCGCATTCTTGGAACTTCTCTGATAGTTAATGAGGCATGGTTAAATTAATGGCTGATTTTATTCAGAGTTTGATGTGTTTGTAGAATATTGTAATGTCAGTTAAACAGCTCTAAGTTAATTTCTTTCAGCTTAATAGAATTCTGTTGCCAGTTTTTTAAAATCAGAATTATACATTTATTTTTAAAATTTTGATATTATTTACCAAATTTTGTAGTTATTTTAGGTTAAAAGTGAAATGGCTGGCTGTAAATAAGTTTAATTTTTAACGAAGCAGTTTTTTTTTTAAAACATTTACCATGTTTTTTTTTTTTTTGGCTACTCGACAATTTGCAGGAAAAAAAAAGAATTAGAAATTAAAGCATTGATCACTGGTGGAACAGGAACTGCTAACCCTTCCGGAGCACCTCATTCACCCCCTGTTTTTTGTTTTTTTTAATTTGTGATATTTTTATTGAAATCTGTACATTTGTTAGTTGAATACATAAAGTACCGGTACCTTATCCTGGCCTTGCTAACATTAGTAAAGCACATACATATAAAGATGTTAGTATTTGTTAGTAAATTACATACAGAATGGCACTATTTCTATTTGAATAACATGACAGAAAATACCAAATATTGTGATTCCACAAAAAGATGAGTTTTTCAATCATAATAAACCAAATTAACAAACATACAGGAAATAAAAAAATAGGGTTTTAAGTAGCCCCGGTTTTTAGTCGTGTTCTTGTTGCTCAATCTTTTTTACTCTGTGTAGTGTTTTATAGATCATTGTTTGTACTTTTTCTTTTGGCCATTGAGTTGTCTGTCCTTTGATTGACTACTTCTGATTATCTCCCTTTGGTATCTTCAAACTGTTCTCACTGAATACAATATACAAAGTACAATTAAACCAGAAACATCTGATCAGCCTGATTGGGAGACATGTGCATTAAAATGTCATTATTTATAGTAAAGTGGCTGGGAGTTACTGATAAACAACAGCTGATAATGGTAAACATATATCAGCACAATGACATGGATGAGGACTCTTACGTGAATATATAAACACAACATCAAACACATAAAATTAGATTTCTAAATTTTCATACTTAAAATGTTACGTCTTTAATGAATGTTTTGTCATGTTATGGATGTCATTTGATCATAAATGTATTTTTATGTTAGACAACTACTACCCCGGTAAATGCCTTGGTAATATTATTTATCTAACATTGCATCAATTTCCGTGACCACCACGATATAACTGAAATATGGTTGAAAGTGGTGTTGTCTGTTCTTCGATATACAGATTATGATTACCCCTTTGGTATCTTCAGACTCTTCTAAACACTATAAGCCTATAGAAATTTTCCTTTGAAATTAAAGAAAATTGCCTATCTGATAAAAGATGTTTAGTACAAGATGTTGTATGTTGAACTAATTTTTTGTGACATCATTGTATTGATATGGGGAAAAGACCTGTTAATGTAAGCAACATAAACAAAGCAACTGTTCAATGTTCCATTCATTCATATTTGTTTGTTCATTCAACAGATTAAAGCATCACAAATTCCTATTTCCAAGGATATAATTTCAATATTTCCGGCAACTATTCCGTACATAAAAATGTCTCAATTAATTTATTTATTCATGTCATATTTTGCTTATTAATTGACTTTAAAAAATGCTATAGTCACATAATAATTATGTTGTAAATCCTTGTACATCCATGTCAGGTGGTAATGTATGGGCTTTTTATGAATGTTATTTTTGTAAATTCCTGACTTGAAAAAAAAACATCAAAAAAAATAAAATAAACCCATTTATTCCAAATCTATCGTAAAGAATTATAGTTGAACGATTATTTAGTGACACTGAAAGTGATTGAATGATGAATATGACAATTGTGAAAGAACGGCAACAAATAATGTGACATCTTTGTGCAAAATGTAGTTGATGTCAAATTGTTATTTTTTAAAGCATGTGCTTTTATTAAAATGTGAGATAAATTTATTACATCATAGTGTATCAGGTCTCAGGTCTCGCTCCCGATGCTATATTGCTCTGACAAATCCATTTTTGCAAAGCACAGCAACGATAGTATATATATTATTTGGTAATTTATGCATTTACATTGATCTCACCGAGGGATATTGACAGAATAAATAGAACGACTTTAAATCATCAGTCATTGTGATGTCAAACACATTATAATGTTACGTATAAAAGACAATAACATCAGTTATGAATATCTTGACATACATTATCACTAGTGTCACAGTTCATCCTGTCAGACTCGCTGCTGTTTTAGCGATAATGTCTGTCTCGACATTCAAAACTGCCGTTATTCTAAATTAAACATTTGTGAATTGAAAAAAAAACGTGAAAGATTTTTTCTTTAATTGACAATTTAATTAATTTAAGCTGATAATATTTGTGCCTTAATAAGTAAATTGAGTATTAGTAGCAAACATGAATCGTTATCATGACAATCTATATATTAACATGATGCAATAAAATTAATTAAATTACTGAAAGTTTAGGAAACCAGGACAGATATTGCACATAATTGCAGACCCTATCATCTTGAGAGAACTGGTACCAGTAATGCTCATCATTGAAGTTCCTTTGGTGACAGCACAATTTAAACACAGTTTCATAATTTTGTATAAAATTTCATTTACATATACCAGTACAATATGTTTTGTGTATTTAAAATAGAACCCTCATCCCTGATATGTTATTAGGGGTTTTTGAATTTAACCGTCTTATAACATTTTAATCCTGTGTAATCATTAATCTTAGGGCTCTAATTTTCATGGATTTCATGGTTTGCTTAAACCACGAAAATTAAACTGCAAAGAAATACAATTTTCTCATCGATTGTTGTCTGTAATGTTTGAAAACACGAATTCAAGTACCCAGGGATTACCGCATTTTGTAGAATCCATGAAAATTGATGTCAACGAATAAAGTACTTTCACAGTACACAGTAGTTCTTATTCCTAAATTACAGATGTACAACCCATTTTTTTTGCATGTTTTGTGTACCAACCATAGTATTTATAGTCTGTGTAAATTTGTTATTTATATTTTAAATAAAACATCTCTACCTTATCTGTAGTATTTCTTTCTTCACTCGCCATGATATGGCTGAAAAATTGTTGGTTTGTTGTTAAACAACAATCACTCACTCACTCTTTCTTCACTAACTGTATTAGTGTTGTAATGGTTATCGTGCTAGCATCAAGTACGGTAGATCGTGGGCTCAAACCAGACTATATAAAATTGTTATTTGCTGCTTTTCTCCTAGCATACAGTATTAAGGAGTAAGAGCAAAGATTGGTTGGCTCGAAATCAGGATGATGTGTGCGAGTGGGACAACATGTCTATCCGCAGACTGATGTTTCAGTGAACACTATAAATCCAACTAAACGTGTTCGTCTAGCACAAAGCGGATCTCGTCATCATCTCATTGAAATTAACTTGTTCTCGCCATGATATAGCTAAAAATTGCTGAGTTGGCATTAAACAACAATCACTCAATAACTCTTTCTTCACTAACCATTTTGGTTGTGCAATGGTTATCTTGCTAGCATCAAGTACGGTAGATCGTGGGATCAAGTCCCTGGCCGGTCAAACCAAAGACTATAGAAAATTGGTATTTACTGTTTCTTTGCTAAGCATACAGTAGTAAGGAGTAAAAGCAAAGACTGATTGGCAGGGAATCAGGTTAATGTGTCTTTGTTGTTTGACAAGTCTACTGGCAAACTGTTGTTTCAGTGAGCTAACACTATAAAGTGTTTTTGTCTACAAGCCAGACATCATCATCTTATCGAAAGTAACTATAATATAGCTGCCAAATTCTTCACAACAATCAATCACTCACTTCTACATAAGAAAACGTCTCTGTAACAGGGAAATGTAATTTCTTTTGTAAATTAAGCTTTTCATGGGAGATAACCCATAGAAGACAGGGTTGCCTGAAGTTGTCTCCTTTGGGTTAATATCCGCTCAATGGAGCTTTTGCATGGGAGACAGGCTGTAGGTGGAGTATGGTGCTAAATGCCACTTTCACCAATATTTCAGTTTTATTGGTACCGCATCAGTGGTGTAATGCTTGGCGTGCTTTCCTCTAGTGCAGTAGATCCCGTGTTCGAGCCGCAGTCGGGTCAAACCAGTGACTATAAAATTGGTATTTGCTGCTTATCAGCTAAGCATGCAGCATTTAGGAGTAAAGAGCAAAGACTGGTTGGCTCCGAATCAGAATAATGTGTCCGAGTGGAGCGACATGTCTACCTGCAGACTTGTTTCAGTGAGCTAGCACTAAAAATCTAACTCGGCTTGTTGGTCTAGTACAAAGAGGACATCATCGTCATCTCATTGAAAATTTACTTGTTCTGTTGACAATCACTTACTCACTGGAAATCACAACTTTAGCAGTCATAGGCACCAATTGCACAGGTAGTTGTAAATCCAACTACCATACGATCACGACGGCCCATAGAAGACAGGGTCGTGTGTAGACTTCTCCCATGGGGAAATATCCAATCAAATTTACATATTTGTTCAATGTCAAGAGTTGAATGTTTTGATGTCACAATGGAAATTGTCCCTAAGAATGGCATGTTTTTTCCTCCATCCTTAGGTATGAGGAGTTTTCCCATCGATATTACAAAAGAAATAAGTTCTTATATTTGGCAAAAATTGAAATTTTTCATCTCTTAGATTTTTGCCTCTGCACTTCACAATGTGAAGAGAAGGAATTTCTTACATTGGTGGAATTGTGTAATAGTTAGTTTGCTCGTCCCTGACTGTGTCTGTAGTGTAATTGTTAGTTTGCTCGTCCCCGACTGTGTCAGTAGTGTAATTGTTAGTTTGCTCGTCTCAGACTGTGTCAGTAGTGTAATAGTTAGTTTGCTCGTCCCAGACTGTGTCAATATTGTAATAGTTAGTTTGCTCGTCCCCAACTGTGTCAGTAGTGTAATAGTTAGTTTGCTCGTCCCCGACTGTGTCAGTAGTGTAATAGTTAGTTTGCTCGTCCCCGACTGTGTCAGTAGTGTAATAGTTAGTTTGCTCGTCCCTGACTGTGTCAGTAGTGTAATAGTTAGTTTGCTCGTCCCCGACTGTGTCAGTAGTGTAATTGTTAGTTTGCTCGTCCCCGACTGTGTCAGTAGTGTAATAGTTAGTTTGCT
>MJUT01062886.1:49665-65634 GCA_002080005.1 Gigantidas platifrons
TGTCAGTAGTGTAATAGTTAGTTTGCTCGTCTCAGATTGTGTCTGTAGTGTAATTGTTAGTTTGCTCGTCTCAGACTGTGTCAGTAGTGTAATAGTTAGTTTGCTTGTCCCCGACTGTGTCAGTAGTGTAATGGGTAGTTTGCTCGTCCCCGACTGTGTCTGTAGTGTAATTGTTAGTTTGCTCGTCCCAGACTGTGTCAGTAGTGTAATAGTTAGTTTGCTCGTCTCAGATTGTGTCTGTAGTGTAATTGTTAGTTTGCTCGTCTCAGACTGTGTCTGTAGTGTAATTTTTAGTTTGCACGTCCCCGACTGTGTCTGTAGTGTAATTGTTAGTTTGCTCATTCCAATTGCTTCGATTGTTGCATAGTTTGCCCATTCAAATTATCTGAATGATAATCTTTACAAGATTGAAAAAAATACTCATGGTGTGCAGAAAAATTAAATTCTTTGACTATAGTAATAAATAACACAAAAACAAGATCAGTTTTAAAGCTCATTTTTTCCACTTTTATGACATTTTTATGGCCATTGACAAATCATTGAGGTAACCATAGAAACCACTGAGCACAGTGGGAAACAATGAAAAAAACAAAAACAATGACAATAACAAAAAATATGTCAGGCAATAGTAACAATGTATCGCCCAGGTAATAATAACAAAAATAGCGCCCCAGAGATGATAATGTGTAACAGACTTCAATGTAGTGTGTAGACAATAAATTTTGTGATATCTAAACTGAATTTATTAATTTCAATATTTTTAATTTCATTTTTTAACTTGCATTACAAGCAGTTAATGCTAAAATATCAAAGTAATAAAAAATCAAAAAAATCATGAGTTATCTCCCTTAGACTGTCATCAAATTTATTGTCTATGAATAGATTTAAGGATTTGAAAATAATGGCTATTGTGTACAAGTCATTCATTTCTCCAAATTAAATAAATTATTTTTATGCATATTTCAATAACTTTAAAATTACTGTTTACCAAAAATAGCACATCTTAATTCTGACAAAAAAATAACAATACAATGTCAATAAATCAGAAATTCCATGAAATCAGAATTTTGTCCTAACATTGATTGATTGATTGATTGGTATTTAAAGCCAAATTTAGCATTATTTTAGCTGTACCATGGTGTTTTGTCCTAACAGTATTAGTTCAGAAATTTAAAACAAATGTAAACTTGCACTATTTTTTTATAATGTTAACAAGCCATCAAGTCTATAATCTCATTATCAAACACACGTTGTTCACTCAAGCTTAGCATCATTTGAAAATAAACATGTCCATATATATTTATATATGTCTTAATAAAATCACATAAAGACCAGTATTTATTGCTATCACAACCTTGTCTTAATTTATTATGCACATGCACCATCGAGCCATTAGAAAAAAATATAGTTATCAATTCTCCTACTTTCAATTTTACTATTGGTAACTTTTTCAAAAACACTTGTTATAAGTTCTCCTACTTTCACTTTTGACGTTGCTTAAAATTCTACTTTCATTTTCACTATTAACAACTTTTTCAGTATAAAATTGTTATAATTTCTTCTGCTTACGCATTTGATTACTTTTTAGTATAACATTGCTATAAATTCTACTTTCACTTTCACTATTAATAACTTTTTAGTATAACATTGTTTTAAATTCTTCTTTTCAATTCTCCTACTTTCACTTTCACTATTGACAATTGTTTCAAAGATAATACTTGTTAACTATTTTGATACTAAATATCATGTAGGAAATAGCATAAACTTTCACACTAAGCTTTCAAAATTTTAAACTTGTTTATTATTTAAGGAAAAAATGGTTTCTTCCATTTGACCAAAATAAGACATCTGAATATGTGAAAATTTGATGACTAATAAAGTCTTATAGGAGAACCTTCTATTCTCTGGTTGTTTGTATAATCTATTTTTAATATAAAATTATTATTTATTTTTAACAGTACTTGTCATATTTCTAAACATTATTTTTGTTTTTTTTAAATCCTAAATTTTAAGTGCAACTTACATGTACATGTATAACATTATCAGAAATAAAGTCACAAAATATCTGAAATTATGTCTTTTAGAACATGATCTTATTTTCATTGAAGTAGAAAATTTGGAAATTGGAAAATACATGAAATTGTTCCATGTGGAGTTTTACACCTGTGATAAAGGGAGGTAAATCTTTCCATGTGGATAGAATGACCTCCCTTTGTCCATCAACATGAAGTATGAAATGGTTATCTTAATGGTTATTTCAATACAATTTCAATTTTTTGTTTCCCTGTTTTCTCTTTTATATTCACAATGTTCTGTTAATATTTTTTTGAAAGATTTTCACATTTTGTTTACAGAATTCTCAGGTAAATACAAAAATAATGTTATTACTGAATTAAAGAGCATACAGATGCATGCACAAAATGCATCTCACTTTGAAGGCCAATATTTTTTTTTATATGGACCTCAATCTTTGGAATAAAAAAATAAAATGCCTTGAGGAAATTAAATTTAAAGGTTGCTTGCTTTGAATTTTTTTTAAATTGTACATTTCTACATAAAACATGAGATATATTGTAAAGAGAATTTTTTCCAGTCACACACACAAAAAAAAAACTCTGCTTAAAATAAACTTTAACGGAACAAACAAACGAAAAAATAAAGCTCTGAAATCTTATTTACAAACTAAAAATAAATAATCTTCAGCTTCTGATAAAAATGTCACACAATATAAAAAAACTTAATAAAAAAATGTGTAAAAACCAGTTTACAATAATTAAATAACGTTGATGCTTCAATGAATTTCGTTACCATGGTAAAAACATGAGATACTGACAGGGAAAATGAGAAGCTTGAAGGAATTACGATTTCTTGAAGTAAAAAAAAATTGTGATGTGAATGAAATACAATGTTGAGTAAAATAAAATACATTAAAGTTACAACTTACAACTTAAAACCTTAAGATATAAAACAGAACAGAAATAGTATGAACTGCTACAATTCTTATAGAATAAATAAAATTATCATAATCAGAATTCATTTGCCCCTAAAAATACAGAAATCATGTTTTTACCAAGGTGAATTTTGTGCTAAGCACAACAAACATGAGTTATCTACCCTGACACAGAGATACACAAGAGTTATCTAACCTGACAACATTGCACTGACCCTTAAACTCTCTAGAAATGATAACAAAAACAGTGAATGGAATAAAAAGATATGATTGGATTAAATTGTTCAAGGAAATTTGAGGTCAATACATTCTATGCATTAGTTGCATTTTCTAAGGGAGATAATTCCTCCATGCACCACAACATAACAGGACAGGGCTGTGTTTTTTTTATATTTATTCTAAAATTTTAAGCACATTTGTTCAACAAATAAAAAGAACAATTTATTTCAATTAAATATTATGGAACTTTGTTCTCAAAAATAAATGTAAAATGCAAAACAAAACAAAAAAATTCTTAGAAATTGTTTTAATTCAACATTTTATGTCTAATTAGTTCATTTACTTCAATAAATTATAGGGAAAAAAAATTGTTTGAACAATAATTTATCGAATTAATTTAATATTTAAGAGTTAAAAATGGAAAGGGGGAGGGGTGCTACCCTGGGGCAACATCATACATCCATGACAGGGGCAGATTCAGGGGGGGGGGGGGGGCCGACATTTTTTGAAGTGCGCCCCCCCTAACTAGAAATCCTGGATCCGCCCCTGCATGACATGTCGACAAAAGCTTCCTCCTGCAACAACCCATAACATAATACTACTGCAAATGTTTTACGGCTGTATACATATACTTAAAGGGTAAATAAAGGGAAATAATTAGAAAAAAGCTATGTTCAAGGGAGGTAACTACAATGTCACATGACAATCATGTGATTTAATGATGAAGTTGTACATCAGATGTACCAAACATGATAAGGCATATCACAAATTGCACATGATTTGAAGAATTTATTGGGCCCCTTATGATATTATAAACAATTTACAACTGACCTTTGACTCTGGAATGATCAAGACAATACTATAAATATATGATCACATGACTAAAAATATATGATCACATGACTATCTAAATATATCTACTGACTAATCAGATTGCAGTTATGTGAACAATTTGATTCTTTGCTCTTAACCTGTATAAAAACATCATTCTACAAAAATTAATAAATTCAAAGAAGATAAGTCAGTTTAAAAATGTTCCTCCATATGTTCCCAAATTTATATTTAACTTTCTAAAAATAGAACAGTTACAGTTCAATATTCTAAAAATAGAATAGTTTCACTTCAGTATTCTAAAAACAGATCAGTTTCAGTTCAGTATTCTAAAAATAGAACAGTTTCAGTTCAGTATTCTAAAAATAGAACAGTTTCAGTTCAGTATTATAAAAATAGAACAGCTTCAGTTCGGTAATCTAAAAATACTTCAGTTTTGTATCAGAAAATTGTTGTTTTTACGCATCATACAGTTTAGGTTGTTAAGCATATTGGTTACATATAAACAGAGCTATCAATATAAAAATTCTGAATTTTTTTTTCTTCTAGAGTTTTGTAACTGGTTGCTGAAAAATGGCACTATCGGTCGATCCAAATTAAGTATTTACAATGAAAACTAGAGGTTCGCAGGAGCCTGAATCTTCACCTTGTAGAGATTTTTGTTGAAGATTTACTAAATTTCCCTCTTACTTATAGACCCTCGCCGAAGAAGGGGCAACTTAAATAAGAATATGTTAGAATCTCCTCTTCAAAATGATCATATTTGCCGAGGTTGGTTTAATTTGGTTGAGCATTTTTAGGAGATTAAAATGTGAAAATGTTACAGACGACAGACGTCAATTGATACTAAAAGCTCTCATGGCCTAACCAAGTCATAATGGGCTACATAACTTTATATTTAATAAATGGTAAGTTGGTCTTTAAAAAAAAGATAGACTACTACAGAATGGAAAAGATGTTTAGTCCGTTAAATTCACCAACTTTAAGCACTCCAGCTCCATAAAAACACAATGTCAACCCCCCCCCCCCATACATGAAAAGTTCCATTTAATCCACAAATTTATCCAAAGAAAAGGATCAACACGTACATTTTGTCAAATAAATTCACTGTTTTCAAACAAATTTAAATAAAATATTTAAATACACTTTTTATTGGGGCTTTGTGTCAATGGACTTTTGTCCTGTTCCCGATTTAGGTAACCACCAGTAGATTCTACAAACTGATTTAATATTTTCAACACTAAAAATGAAGCAAAAAAAAAAAGGAGTTATTCCCCTTAGTCAAACCTCTTTTATTCTATTAAATTAATCATATTCACATCAACTCTTTAATACAATGCAGTATTCATTTGACAAAAATGTATGAAGTTTGAAGATTTTATCCCTAAAAAAGATTGTTTCATTATTATGTATTATACTGGGTTTGATATTCATAGTTGATTTTTTTTTAATGAAGCTTTCAATTTCTCAGAGAAATAAATAAAAACAATAATAATGAACTGATTGATTGTTCTATAATTTTGTTTGTTTGTTTTTGTTCACTATGGAGAAAAGAAAGGTCTGTTTGAGCTACAGGAAGCTAAAGTTGTACCATAAGGGAGGTAACTCATTTACAGGAAACTAAGATTATACCACAAGAGAGGTAACCCATTTACAGGAAATTACGATTATACAAGAGAGGTAACTCATTTACAGGAAATTAAGATTATACCACAAGGGAGGTAATCCATGTACAGGAAATTAAGATTATACCACAAGGTTGGTAACCCATTTATAGGAAACTAAGATTATACAGCAAGGGAGATAACCCATTTACAGGAAACTAAGATTATACCACAAGGGAGGCAACCCATTTATTTTGGATGATAAAACTGTAGTCTGTACAAATTACAAATGAATTCTATATAACTCACCGGGCAAGTCAGAAATAACAAACGAAATATTGAGCATGTAATCACAGGTTAAAAGGTCGTCCTTACTCATCTCAGACTCAACAAACAAACTCATTATTGCACAGAAATATTTTCTTCGTGTGAAATTAAAATGATTTATTTTGTGTGAATCGTGCATGAAAATCATGTCTTAATTGTTGCTGGTTTACTTGGTATTTTGAAAATTTCTGTGAATGTCACAATATCTCAATTCTGGGGAAGTTAACTTGCAATTCTGTGACGTTGGTTCATAATTTATGTGACTGAAATTTGTTTGTTGACAACTTGTAAATAATTGAGATTAATGTCGAGCAAGAGAAGAGCAGTCTTATAACGTGTATATTTGTAGTAATAAAAAGATTGTAATATTAGTTACAAAACCAAAAAATAGTCCCACCAAAGAAAACCCCAAAAAACTTGAAATTAAACAATTTTAAATGAGAAATTAAACAAGTAAAATAATCTAAAAATGTTTTAAATTTTTGCCTCCATTGAAATTCTCCCATTAAAAAAAGAAAAAAATATTTTGAGTCATGCCAAACATTTAAAACAAAAATAAAATTTTTTAAATCTATTTTTAATTCAACCATAATTAGTACTGACTTCTATTTTTTTTCAATTTTAAGATGATTTCACAACAAATTTATAAAATATCTGTAAATTTACATACAATTGTATGTAAAAATCTGAATCCACTAAAAATTCTACTTCTAAAGAAAAACAACATAGATTTGACTCCCCTTTTTACATGATTAAAAGAAAATGTAAACGAAATAAAATTGTGTCGTTGGAATCGGTCATTTCTAAGGCACTTTTGAGAAACAAAGATCTATCAAACAATCGTGGCCTAAACACGAAGGAAGATTTACCAATAATCATGGCCTTTTACAAAGAAATGTTAAAACCAAATATTAACTTGAATTTTTTTTCCAAATCAATTAAATAAATTATTAAACTTGTAAAAAAATTAAAATGTGGTTTTTCGATAATAGGTCAAGAATTTTTTTATTTTTAACCTTGAATAGATGCTTATAATCATATTAAGAAAATGCAAACTTGAACTAAAGTCAGTAAAACGAGGTATATACCATGAAGTAAACTATCGTTATTTCTTTTACTAAACGTAAAACGCAATCAGATAATATAAAACAGTACTCACAGGTACTCAAGTAATCACAAAAACATAATGAGTCAGGTACTCAAGTACTCACAAAAACATATGTAATGTACTCAAGTACTCACAAGGACATAATGAATCAGGTACTCAAGTACTCAAAAAAACTTATGTCAGGTACTCAAGTACTCACAAGGACATAATGAGTCAGGTACTCAAGTACTCACAAAAACATATGTAATGTACTCAAGTACTCACAAGGACATAATGAATCAGGTACTCAAGTAATCACAAAAACTTATGTCAGGTACTCAAGTACTCACAAGGACATAATGAATCAGGTACTCAAGTAATCACAAAAACTTATGTCAGGTACTCAAGTACTCACAAAAACATATGTAATGTACTCAAGTACTCACAAGGACATAATGAGTCAGGTACTCAAGTACTCAAAAAAAACATAAGTCATGTACTCAAGTACTCACAAAAACTTATGTCAGGTAATCAAGTACTCACAAAAACATAAGTCATGTACTCAAGTACTCACAAAAACATAATATTTTCATTTTATACCTTTTTAGGGCATTACCTTTGTAAAAATTAAACAAAAATAAAAACCCTAAATAAAACCTACAACTGTAAAATAAATCATAAAAAATATTTGTTCCAAGGGACACAACTCTTCAATTTGTTAAAATTGTTTAGAATTTGCACTTTGTAAAGCTAACTAACAAGACCACACCTACTTTAAATCCAAGGTTCAAGGTTCAAATTTCTTGATCAGCTAAAAATATCTGACTTTGTCAAATATATTAATAGAAAATCATGTTAACAAAACTTAATATAATTTTTTTTTTAAATAAATCAACATGAAATTGAGATCCTTGGAGATTTTAATGATAAGTTTAAACATACTGAAAAAAACTAAATTCAATCACGACTCTTAAATCTAAAATTGAGTTAAACTAACCATATTTTCCTAAAAGTCCCAATGCCTCCCAAAAGAGTAATCTCCCTTTATAACAGAATGATAATTTTTTACCTTTGAACATGCTTCCAAACAGAGCAATCTCCCTTTATAAAAGGATGATCATTTTTTACCTTGGAACATGCTTCCCAACAGAGTAATTAATCTCCCTTTATAACAGGATGATAATTTTTTACCTTTGAACATGCTTCCCAAAAGAGTAATTAATCTCCCTTTATAACAGGATGATAATTTTTGACCTTTGAACATGTGACATTCTTTGGATTACAAAGTACATAACAAATAAATAGCACTTGTATAAAATAATATCTACTATAGTAATACTGATAAAAACACAACAAAGTTGTGATGTGAAACAAATATGAGAAAATAGTCTTGTTTCACATTGAAATGTGAAGCATACATAATGGCAATGATGAATTTTAATGTGGAACTACTCTTCTTTTTTTTGTTAACATTTCAGAAAAGGATTTAATACAATAAGGACTATTATATTTGATCACAGATTTTGAAATAAAGCAAAATAAATTTTAATTTTAGATTAATCCTTCAGGTCTCAATAAATTTGTCAATGCATTTTTTTTTTCAAAAAAAAAAACAACCAAAACAAAACCAGAAGCCTAAGGGGAGTATAACAAAATGGAGTTTTCTTTGTTGGCCATTCAGGAGATAAAAAAAACTTATAAAAAAAATCCAATCTCTCCCTTCCCCCATGAGAAGATACAATGTACAGTCAACCCTGTATTAAGAGGACACCTTTGGGGCAAAGAAAAGGTGGCCTTATAAGACAGGTGTCCTCTTAAAAGAGGTCCATTCATATGACATTTTCTATGACAGGACAAGAAAAAGGCGACCCTTTAATACAGGTGACTGCATGGGGAAGTTTGATTGTAGTTGGTGCCTAAGTTGGTTCTTCTCCTCTGCACTCTATATTCCCTACACACAAAATCTTAATGTTAAATGTTAGACAGATAAAATAGTTGTTAAAAACATATGACAACAAACAATGAAAACAAAGACTTTATTGTGATAACTGGTTCCAACACGTTCTAGATTTGTCTTAACAATACACCACCTGTCAAAGTAACTTGTTATGATTTTCTTGTCGATACACCTTGCTATGTTCAGGTAAGTATATTGTCGTAGAAAAGGAACAAACGTTGCTTAGGATTTCCAAGTACACGTATCTTGATGTACATTTTCGGTTTGGTTTGTTTGATGGTGTTTAACACCACTTTCAACAATATTTCAGTTATATCGTGGCGGTCAGTTTTATTGGTGGAGGAAACCAGGTAAGTTTTATACCCGGAGAAAACCACCGACCTGTCGCAGATCACTGACAAACTTTATTACATAATGTTGTATCAAGTACACCTCACATGAGCGGGGTTTGAACTCACAACGTTAGTTGCTGCACATCTTAAGATTAACTATTACAGTTAGACCCTCCTCTTATATGGCTATTTTCAACATAGGCCACACATCTTATCTGGATGATTTCAGATGTACTGTGAAGTGAAATATACAGTCAACCCTGTATTAAGAGGTCACCTTTGGGAAAAGAAAAAGTGACCTTAAAAGAGGTTCAATTCATATGAAATTTTCTACGACAGGACAAGAAAAAGGTGACCCTTTTAATACAGGTGACTGCTTAATAGAGGTGACCACATGGACAGGTTTTACTGCATGTACATTATTTATAGAAAATGAGCAAATGTTACTAAGGATTTCCAAACATCTATATTATGTACATTTTAAGGTGGTACCATACACTTCAGGTAAAATTTGATCTGCTCGTTTAATTTGCTTATTTTTTTGGCAGTGTGTTTGAATATATCCACTGTAATAAATATCAAAATTTTAACAAATTCCAACCATCAGACTCAGAGCTATAAATTCACTAGCCACATAGCAGCTTTTCTCTCTGTGGTTTTGAAAACTGAGATGCTTGAAATCTGCATACAAACATCATATGATCAAAACTTTCAACTGATTTTAAAGAGTTATCTCCCTGTAGTGTATGGTACCCCCTTAAGACTACCTATTAATGTAAGTCTGCCTCTCAAAAAACACAACTTCCATCAAAGGTTACCTCTCTTATCTGGCCAGATTTGTGATTCACTGAGATAGTGAAATACATGTACTTCTGCATTGTTCCCTGCAGTAAAGGCTACCCCTCATATAAGGCAATTTTTTCAGTGTAAAAAGGGTGGGGGCACTTCAGGCCATTAAGGTTAGGGTTATTGTGTTTAATGCCACTTTCAACAATATTTCAGTTATATCGTGGCGGTCAGTTTTATTGGTGGAGGAAACCGAAGTAACCGAAGAAAACCACCGACCTGACAGACTTCAGGTTATTAAGTCCTTTACACAGACTAACAAGGTGTTAAATTCCACCACTTAACAGCATTTACTGGGAAAATGGAATAATAACACATTAGCAAGAAAATGAAAAACAAAAATTTTCACTTAAGATTCTGTATTACTTTATACCTATTGATAAGGAGTGTTAGTGACACTCCATTTCTGTTTTTCAAACTACCATATTGAAAATCTTTAAAATTGTTCCACACAAAAAACTCCAATCACCACCATTTAGATCTTGCCTCAAATTTCAACATAAAACAAAGTTTGATGAAATTCAATAATGCATTCCTTGTTTTATTGTTCTAAGACATTGCATTTAAATTCTGTATTTTTTTCCCTCCATATCCCCTCATTGAAACCCCCCCCCCCCCAGATAAATAATAACCTGCACTAAATAACTCTCTCTTTGTACCATGTGAACCCAACACTACAAAGAAAAAAACTTCACTCATTTTGCCTGATGCATAAAAATCTATTACGATTTCAATTAGTTTTCTTATTACAGTTTTCTCTTAACCTAAAAAAAAAAAATTAATATTTGATTATCGTCTTGTGATTCACTTAACAGAAGACAACCGCCTAAAGAAGAAGTACAGAAAAATTTAACAATTCACTTAAAACAACTTCTTTGTAATACAATAGAAAATGCATTTTGAGAAACTTTCCTTCAACATTTGTGGCTTGACACTAATTACTGCTCATCTTCAATTTACGTTCAACCACATTATCAGACACTTAAAATTACTGTATTAGGTCATATATTATGCACACTTTTTAGTACATATTTAATTGTAAAAAAAAAAAAAAATTACTGCTCATCTTCAATTTACGTTCAACCCTATCATCAGATACATAAATTATTGTATTAGGTCATATATTATGCACACTTTTTAGTACATTTTTATTGCAAAATTTTGTTTTAAAATTTATTTGTTTTCAACAATATTGTTTGTCTTTATGACATCCCAATATGTATAAATTTCTTCTGATTTCGTATTCACTATGATACTTGTTAAAATGAATGCAGGATTTTTTTCTGAGCAAAAATGATAAGCATATACAAATGCCAAGCCACAAATGCAGGAGAAAATATTTACCATTGCCGTATAAAGTAGAATACAAGTCACACCTAAGTATTATTTTTGCAAAAATTTCTGTACTGAAATCCTTGATCTTTTCTCACTTAAATTTTGACAATACACGTAGCAAACTCAAACTCAAAATATTGTTTTTTTCTTCTGGAAGGTTTAGATGACAGAGTAGAGATCATAACAGAATTGCACCTAGCTGCATAAAAACAGAAACATTTTTGAAATAAAAAGGTGTGCCTTATATTCAGAAAAATACGGTAATTGATAATAACAACATGAATCAATGATCTGACAATATAAAATATAACAACAAATATAAAAATTTTTATAGTTAAAAAATATCAATTGTTTGTATTGATATAATATAGGAATGCAACATTTATAATGAGACGTTAGAAAAATGTAAAAAAAAGAAGATAGTTTTTGCTACTGTGTCTTCTTTACTGATCCTTTTAAAAATACAAGAACTAAAATCACTTGTGGTCAGCATTTTCCATGACAAACAACACATGTATGATATTCAAACAATTTCAAAGTATTTATAGACTCTTATGTTTTTTTAACATAATTGATCTTTCTCAGTTATGATAACAAAAAAATCAACATTTTTAATGAGAAAAAAAATATTGCGAGCTTAAATCATTATCAAGGAAAAAAAGATCAACTTTTGAAAATTTTATGAATATCTATTTGCATGGAAAGAAATATAACTATCTTATACCTTTACTTAATAAAGATTTTGCTTCCATTTTTGAAAAGATCAGTAAATTGATGACATTTTAAGATCCTATGGTTCTACATATCAACAATCAGTAGAAGATTTACAATCAGAACTTATAGAACATTTTTGTTGTAAGTTTTCTGCTTCTATTAATGGTGATTCCCATTTCTTCTCTTTCTGTCTAGCAACCATTTGTACATTTGATGTTGTCATGGTTACAGAATCGCCTTCAGCTTCAAAAATTGTGTCCTCCGCAAATGAGTCCTTCAATGACCTTCCATCTTCAGAGTCCACGCTTTCATAGCTTGTTGTTGACCAATTCCGCATTTTTCTATATCCAAGAAAGGGATCTTTTAATGTGTCGCGTTGAATAGGTATATCACGATGAGCGTGTGGTCCACGCTGTATAGTATGAAGCTTAGCTGAACGACCATCAGCATTAGTATCTTCAAATACTGCGCTATCAGTACTCGACCAAGGTCTTACTCGATTGTCTGTCTCTCCACTGTCTCCGCGTGAAAGAGGAAACAGCATTCGTTCACCACTATCTCCTCGCGATATAGAACACGAGCGTGAACCACTAGAATCATAATCAACACTTTCAACACTAGACTGAGAGTACGTCCTTCCAGGGATGTCTTGTGAATCAGTTGTATCATTGCTAGATACAGAACTTTTCCTCAAATCAGTGTCACGCTCTGGCACGGACAAAAACTTGCCACGCTTTGCAGATCTTTTATAATGAGTTCTCATATGACGCGTGATCATGTCTCTACGACAAGCAGCATAGGGACACTGGGGACATCTGTACGGTTTTTCACCAGTGTGTGTTCGTTTGTGCGTGTTTAAATGATCGCTACGACTGAATACCTGACCACAGTCGTTACACTCGTAAGGTTTGATGCCAGTGTGTAAACGCATATGACGAGTGAGCATGTCACTACGAGAGAAAGAACGATTACAAACTTTACAATAATGAACCTTATTGTTATCTCCTTGACGAACAGTCTCCGTTGGTAAATGTTTCGCCATGTGCTTTGCCAAGTTGTCATAAGATGGAAACACTTGATTGCACACTGGGCATATATACGCATCAGAGTCTGATAGTGTTCTCCGTGGATCACGATTTTGTTCCATATTAGCCATGTGACTGGACGGTAACTTGGATAACGGCATACTGATTGGCTGACTAGGGTATATTCCACGTGGAGACACGGCCAAACGGTTCAACTCAGACATTGAATTAAGCATCATCGCTCGAGGTGGAAATGCAAAGTGAATACCTGGAGAAAGTCCGGGGCTTGGTGACGGAAGTTCTGGATCAGAGTGAAAACCTTCAAAAGGATTTGACATGTTGAAGTTAAATATATGACCTCCTTCTGGAACGGAACACAACGGAGAAGAACTAGCAGGCGACATAAAATGTTGTGACGGGTAACCAGGAGAATGGTGATGAAACATTGGAAACTGAGGCTTAGTATTCTGAGATCCAAATAAATCTTGTTCCTTAGTACTGGCTGAAAGTTCTGAATTAAAATATTTCTGAGAAGGGTGGCTTGTAGCATGTCCCTGTGGACTGTACGACATCTGAGAAAAGTCTGAAGCACTTTGTGGTGATAATTTTTGTGGTGGAGTTTTTCTGGCCGTTTCCATAAACACATCATTTTCTTCAGTTGTGATCGTGTTTGTAGAAGCCGATTCAGTTTCTATAGATTTAGACTTACTTGGTGAATGTCCGGGCGTTTCTTCAAAACTTCTCTCCTGTGACGGAGAAGCTGATAGGGAACGTGCCGATTCTGCTTTATCAAAACTTGATGTGTCGGTTGATGAAGATGAACCACTTCGTTTTTGACTACTAAAATATCGATGTTGTAAATTCTTCTTAAAATTTCCGGGAAATAATGCACGTTTAAATGATAACAATCCTTCATTGTCTTCCTCTTGAGTTGCCATGGTATCCATATCACTTTTTATCGTAGTGACCACATCATCGTCACTAGTGATTACGATACTAGTAATGTGATGAAGTTTTTTTATTTCGTTGCTCTCGGTCGACGATGTTTTACTCACGTGAGGAGAAGGTGTGCGCACATCTTTAGAATATGGTGATTGCTCCCGGCTACTAATACTTTCCTCTGAGCCACTAAAATCAGAATGTCCCTTTGACGTAACACTATCGTCACTCTGCGGCAAACGAGCAGCTCTGAATGCTTCTCTTCCTAAGCTTCTTGGCGACACTGATAGATATGATTGTTGTGCTTCCTTTTGTCTTGCGAGGTGATAATTACCTAGATATCCTGCATCTTTATATGTAGGTGTAAATAAATTAGTAGTCATCTCAGAATCATCGCATTGATTGTGAAAAAGGTTAGGAGCACTTTGGTTATAAGGCATTCTGATTACCGTTCGATGTTCAAAAGAACTTTGGTATTGTAAAGTTTCGACGTTATACCTTTCAACAATAGATCTTTGTTCCCTAAATGCTTTATCATACTCATAATTTTTTTGATATGAAAAAAATTTCTCTGAATCAGATTCATATTTTCCTTCTTTAGAAACACGCCCACAAGGATCGCTATGCTGTTTGGGTAATTCTGGTACCTCGGGTCGTAGAAATCTTCGCTTATTTACCGACGTATCTTCCTCGTCGACAGCTTCTTGTTTAACAAGAATCCTGCGAGGTTCGTCTCCGACAGCCATGTTTGTTCCTGATTGGCCAATCATCACCGTGTTTT
Source organism: Gigantidas platifrons (assembly GCA_002080005.1). Taxonomy (NCBI): domain Eukaryota; kingdom Metazoa; phylum Mollusca; class Bivalvia; order Mytilida; family Modiolidae; genus Gigantidas; species Gigantidas platifrons. The sequence continues at coordinate 64,613 of MJUT01062886.1, forward strand.
GATTGAAGTTTTTCGGTGGAAGCGGATTACTTATAGTCATATCACCATCATTTAAACTTCTCATAATTGTTCGTTTCTCATCTGATTTTTAAATGTCTGTTTCACAGCCATTGGAGTTTCTGAAAAAATAAAAACCAATTTTTAATTAAAACAGTCTTTGTCTTAGTTTTTTTCACCTTCTTACTCGAAAACCAAATTTAGAAAAAAAGAACAAATTATTCAAACAAATTCTTTCATAATTTTCACTTGTCCGAATCCAGTTTTACTTGTCCCGGGCTTTGGGCAAGTGGGTTAGCGCACAAACTGATCACAATATAATAATAATGTGTGAAAATCATATAAAAAAACAAAAACACCCGATTATCTAAATTAGTACACATAACACTTCTGGAATAGTTTGTGTGATTTTGTTGTTTATTTTGCCGGGTTCATATTGAATTCTAAAAATAGTAAATAACGTGTAAATTTTTCCTTTGTTCTTGCTGGGGGAGAAACAACGGACAGAATCTCCTGCTGTAAATTATAAGTCAATAGTCTAACACATTATGACGTTAATGAAAAGAACAAAAATAAAGTAAACCTTTAACATCAACAGCATTCTTTATCACATGCATCGACAAACACGGAATTGTTAGCATCTCATGTTAATATAGCTCTGACTCCCTGTTAAACTAACAATGTATGTTACATGTTAATATAGCTCTGACTCCCTGCTAAACTAACAAACAATGTCTGTTACATGTTAATATAGCTCTGACTCCCTGTTAAACAAACAATGTATGTTACATGTTAATATAGCTCTGACTCCCTGTTAAACTAACAAACAATGTCTGTTACATGTTAATATAGCTCTGACTCCCTGTTAAACTAACAAACAATGTATGTTACATGTTAATATAGCTCTGACTCCCTGTTAAACTAACAATGTCTGTTACATGTTAATATAGCTCTGACTCCCTGCTAAACTAACAATGTATGTTACATGTTAATATAGCTCTGACTCCCTGTTAAACTAACAATGT
>MJUT01062886.1:81485-95689 GCA_002080005.1 Gigantidas platifrons
GGGGGGGAGGGGTGATCATATACTATACAAACTGGTGCTCATATTAAAGGAAAATGATCATGAACTGACAATCTGGTGCCATACATGAGGGTCATCTTAAAGGAATATGAACTTACATGTACACACAAACTGGTGCCCTCCATGAGGGGATGATCTTAAATAAAAAAACTGGGACAAGCTGGCCATGGTGCCCTCCATGGGGAAGGGGGTGGTTGATCTTAAAGGAAAATGAACTCAAAAACTAGTGCCCTTATGTTCTACATGGGGGTATAGGGGGTTTGATGGGGGTGATCTAAAACAAAACCTATTTACTAACACTCTCAACTCCCAATATATTCAAAAACTGGTGTTCTACATGAGTGTGTGTGGGGGGTAGGGGGTTTGTTGGGAGTGATCTAAAAGAAGTCTGTAGTAAAGAAGTAAACACAAGGGAGGCAAGTCATGTTATTGATTGTTTTAAACCAGGAAGTTAAGGGAGGTAAGTCACTGAGTTTGTAACTAGATTGATATGATGGGTTCCCTTCCGGAGCACCTGAGAGTGAGTTCACCCTTGGTTTTAGTGTGTTTCGTGTTACTCGATCTTTAGTATTTTGTGTATGTTTTGTAGACCGTTGTTTGTCCTTTTATGCTTTTTCTTTTGGCCATTGTGTTGTCTGTTATTCTTCGATATACAGATCCTGATTACCACTTTGGTATCTTTAAAACACTTCTTATTGATTGTTTTAAACCAGGAAGTGATACATGATAGCAGTATATCATATGTTTTAATTATTGTATAGGGAATTAATGTTAGATTACAACGTTAAAACATCCACCTGTGGTTTTTTTTTAATGTGTTCTTTTGATTGTTAAGACGTGTAGATAAACCAACCAATCAAATCGTCAGAAAATTGAAATCATTCCGTTATATCAATCAACGTAACATAATAAACAAATTTCATTGACACTCAAAACATGCAAAAGACAAAAATAATAGAGCCTTCGCTCAAACCCCATCGTTTGATTTGACTTATGTCTTGTGGGAGAATACACAGTAATTAAGTAGTCTGGAGTTTAGTCTTGTACATTAAAAACAAAGCTATTTCAAATACTATAGACAGCAGCTACAAGTTTAACATTACAGAACATCTTTGAAATTTACAGTCCCTACATAATATAATTAAGAAATAAATCATGGAAGCCAGAATGTGCTGGGAGTTTTAAAATGGATTGGCGGATATTATTATTTTATCCCGAGCCAGAAGCGAGGGATAAAATTTACTAATATCCACCAATCCATGTTAAAACTGAAAACACATTCTGGCTTCCATGATTTATTTCGATTCTGATGTGTCTAAGAGTACAAATACGGTAGTATACTTTGACTGGAAGACAGTAATTTATACATACGCTTGCGGAAAATGTCGCACACAATTTATGTAACTCGAATAATACTGTGCCCTCTATCGGCATTATTCGGGTCACAATTTATGCTGCCAATGGAAACGTCAGTCACATTCATCGGCGCATGTGCTAATGAGATAATTCGAAGAAATAATACTGGTTTTTTTTAACAAAGTGAAAGAGTAAATCAGATGCTAGAATTATTAATAAAATTAAGTTTCTATTCCCTCAGGCATAGGTGACCGTAGCCAATTTTAGCTATCCTGTCTAGGCCATTTGTTTTACTTGCTCTCCTCCCTCAGACATAGGTGACCGTAGCCAATTTTAGCTATCCTGTCTAGGCCATTTGTTTTACTTGCTCTCCTCCCTCAGACATAGGTGACTGTAGCAGATTTTACCTATCCTGTTTAGGTCCTTTGTTTTACTTCCTCTCCTCCATCAGACATAGGTGACTGTAGCAGATTTTAGCTATCCTGTCTAGGCCCTTTGTTTTACTTCCTCTCCTCCCTCAGACATAGGTGACCGTAGCAGATCTTAGCTCTCCTGTCTAGGCCCTTTGTTTTACTTCCTCTCCTCCCTCAGACATAGGTGACCGTAGCAGATTTTAGCTATCCTGTCTAGGCCCTTTGTTTTACTTCCTCTCCTCCCTCAGACATAGGTGACTGTAGCAGATCTTAGCTCTCCTGTCTAGGCCGTTTGGTTTTCTTGCTCCTAAAGATTTTTTAATTATTTGAGTTTGAGTGTACGTGATGAAGGTGATTCCAGAAACGTGTCATGTGCACTAAATTTGATATCTATTTTTTGTTTCTATTGTGTTTGGATTCATATAAAATTTATCTATGACTGTACAAGAAAAATGTGACCTTTTAATACAGGTGACCTTTTAATACAAGTGACCTTTTAATACAGGTGACCTTTTAATACAGGTGACCTTTTAATACAAGTGACCTTTTAATACAGGTGACCTTTTAATACAAGTGACCTTTTAATACAGGTGACCTTTTAATACAGGTGACTGCATGGGCAGGTTTGACTGTACTAAATAAAATACAAATGTAATAAAAATACAAAATCCGGCATCATCAAAAGAATTGTAAATCAATTGGAAAGAAAATATATTCCATTTAAAGTCTTTAATAACAATCAATCTCAATATTGACCTCATTACCTAGTTCTATAAATAGAACTTGTGTTAAGAGAAAAATCAATGTGCCCATAGGGCTAATTAAATCTCAACATACAACAATGCATTATTTAAATCCACATCTTTGAAATTAATGTCAGAGGTTTTTTTTTTTTTTTTTTTTAGAAAACCAGTCTTTTCTGGTTTCCCTTTCTGACTGGTTAGTAAATCTACATCTTTGAAAGAAGGGTACACTAATGTCAGAGGCTTTTTTTTAGGAAAACAGTCCTCTTCTGGTTTCCATTTTTAACTAGTCAGTAAATCTACATCTTTGAAAGAACGGGTACACTAATGTCAGAGGTTTTTTTTAGGAAAACAGTCCTCTTCTGGTTTCCCTTTCTGACTGGTTAGTAAATCTACATCTTTGAAAGAAGGGTACACTAATGTCAGAGGTTTTCTTCACTCGTCGCAACTTCGGCTGATTCCGTATCTTCATCAAACCTTGTCCGTATTACGATAGCTTCCATTGGAACTACTTTCGGAAATCTTCAATGAAGGAGGTATTAAAGTAATTTCACTTTCGAATATTCATCTAATAATAATATATTTTCATTCGTCGCAACGTCGGCTGATTCCGTACTTTCATCAAAGACCACTATTTTTCAAAGCAAAATCTATACACTCATCGAATGTCGCCATTTTAGAACTTATTAATACGCTGTGTGTAATGTTTGATTGAAGTGATATGGTCTTCCTGCGAATTCCGTATCACAGCCGAGGGATTGAGGGAGAGAAGTGGATGCACCCAAGGTTTGCCGATTGAGGTTTTTTTTTTAGGAAACCAGTCTTTTTCTGGTTTCCATTTCTAATGGGTCAGTAAATCCACATCTTTGAGAGAACTGGTACACTGATGTCAGAGGTTTTTTCTTAGGAAATCAGTCATTTTCTGGGTTCCCTTTCTGACTGGACAGTTTTTTTTTTTAGGAAACCAGTCTTTTCTGGTTTCCATTTCTAACTGGTCAGTAAATCTGCATCTTTGAGAGAACTAGTACACTGATGTCAGAGGTTTTCTTTTTTCTTAGGAAACCAGTCACTAACTGGTTTTCATATTTTATTGTATCTCTACTGGTCACTTGGACAGTTCCAATGAAAGGAGGTCTGACAACTGATCATTACATTTTTTTTACGATAGCATTTTGAAAATGTACAATTGTGCTTCAAACATTTGGTACTGGACAAAATCTTAACCATTAAGATTAAACCATTTTAACACACAGGGGTTGGATTTGATTTGATTTGATTTTTGATGTTTAACGCCACTCTCAGCAATATTTCAGCTATATCATGGCGACCAGTTTTAGTGGTGGAAGAAGCCGGAGTCTCCGAAACAACCACCGACCATGGGCAAGCGACTGGTAAACTTTATCACTTGCGGCTGCGAGTCGAGTGCACCCTTTTATGTAATTTACAAAGCCGGGCACGAACTCACGCCGTATTGGTGATAGGCTTGTATGAGTTGTTAGGTAATCCAACTATCTAACTCATTGAGCCACCCAGGCCCTTCATAGATCCTATTACCAAGTTTAACCCCTCCATATTTTTGTGCCTGTCTCAAGCTAGGAGTGGCAGGACCTGGATTTCTTACATAGTATTACGTGGTCTTTTCTTTCGTGTTTAATGATTTGAGGTGAGAGCTGATTGCTCCGTTCGTTGACCATGTACACAATTTCATTTACAAAATTGCACGCACAAAATCATAGGTCTGTTAGAACAGTTTTGTTCTATCAATAAAACAGACCCTAGAATTCTAGGTCCATGTGACTTCTATAAATGTGCAGAAAAAAAATCTTAAAAATCCATTTTTTTCCTAGATGTATATTAATACACGATATATAACTTTGACAATTAATTTAAAAATGTTTTGTCCATTATGAAAAAAAAGTTATCCATTAGGTTTCTAAGTGTAAAAATCTGGATGGATTGAGTACAAATAATAGACTGTACCATGTGACAATAAGACATTTAAATATTAAAGGGCAACAGTTGACTATCTATCACCTTAGTGGTCAGTTAATGAGTAGCCTTTTAATATTTAAATGTCATATGTAAGATGGTACAATTAGGAGATAACTGTATTGTATTTGAAAATTTCACTGCATCAATTGGAGATTTGATGGTCACAAATTGAGTTTAATGGTGATGCTTTAAGTCAGAACACAACTGATCACTCTATGACTTCCATCAAACCTGTTACATTCTTCTCCCACATGAGCCCCAATGATTCTCATTCTCCCCTAACTGAACCCCCATAATACTTAATTACAACTCCTACACTGAGGAATGCTTGCACATGTTTGCCAATTAATTTATACCAAAATAGACACATCACACCCACTCCCCCACAAAAAATAATTCTCCTTCCACACAAAAATATGAATTATTAGTACAATTCTACAAGGAAATTTCTCTTACAATTCTGCAAAGAAGCATTTTATTATACCTATGTTTTAATTACTACCTCTGATATCTTCAAATTTTTCTTTTTCTCAGAATTTTATTGCTTTCAGTAAAAAGTTGCAATTTAAAAAAAAAAAAAATTTGGCCCAAGAATTTCATGTTGCATAAAAATTAAACTTTGGAAGGAAAAAAATGTCTGTTAATGCATTATAAAAGTTAGGTGTCCGTTTATTCATTTTATATATTTTTGTTGTTGAAAACAACAAACCACATGAAAATCAATGCAAATTATTTATTAACATGAAAAATGCTATGTATAAAATCTTTTTGTCTAGCTAGTAGTCAATTAACTACAAGCATTCATTGACTGTACTATTTATTGTACTGCCCATGTTTATGTTGTCATTCATATTTATGATCGTATGTGGTCTTTTTAAGTAGAAGTGAATCTGTGCACGTTTTTATTGTTTGTTTATATATCCATTGTCATTGGAGATTCAATTATCAAGAAGGGGTGCACGTGAGATCTCATTAACAGGTTCAATTATCAAGAAGGGGTGAGATCTCATTAACAGGTTCAATTATCAAGAAGGGGTGAGATCTCATTAACAGGTTTAATTATCAAAAAAGGGTGAGATCTCATTAACAGGTTTAATTATCAAGAAGGGGGTGAAATCTCATTAACAGGTTTAACCCTGCCACACAGTTGTGCCTGTCCCAAGCCAGGACCTAGAGTTACTACATTATATGAATTGTTTTTTTTTAATGTTCAGTGAGTTAAGGTGAGAGGCGATTGTTCTCTGAGGAATCCTTAATTGATTGTACCTGTCTAAACCAAACATCTGTATAAACCAAACACCTGTCTAAACCAAACACCTGTCTAAACAAAACACCTGTCTAAACCAAACACCTGTCTAAACCAAACACCTGTCTATTACTAACACAAAAAAGTGGGTTCCAAAGGGGAGTTCATGGTGTTTAATGTCACTTTCAACAATATTTCAGTTATATCCTGATGGTCAGTTTTATTGATGGAGGAAGCTGGAGCAACCAGAGAAAACCACCAACCTGCCAAACGCCACTGACAAACTTTATCACAAAATGCTGTAAGTACACACCACCTCAGTGAGATTTGAACTCGCAATGTTAGTGGTAATAAATAGACTGGTTGCATAGGTACCGTAGTTGTAAATTGCATAGGTACCGTAGTTGTAAATTTAACTACCATATGATCACGACCCTCGTCCCTAAGTAGGTCCCTGTACAGTGAACCCTGTCTAAACCGAACCCTTTATAAATCGAAATCCTGTATAAACTGAACTTTAAATAAGGTCCAAATGTGGGAAATCTTTGTTGATTTAACCTGTATACACCTGTCTATTGTGAACACAAAATTTGGTCCCAAGGAGGTTTGGTTCAGACAGGTATCACTGTATATAATTAAATATCAACATAGCATTTCCTCTTCTGTTAATCCATTAAGAATAATTGTTATTTTTTAACCAACAATCTACAATAATTTTCTTTCCGTGATCTTTTCCCAGAAAACGGATAAAAAAGTAAATTTCAAAGAATTAACCATAAATTAAATTGTTCGAATAATTTGATAATCATTTTCAAGGAAAATATCAGAAATGTTAAGGTGGGTGGTTTTTTATTATGTACTACAGTGATTCAGCTAGTCACCGGTGTCAGCACATTTGCCCACGTATTTCTCAAGAACTTCATAAAAATTAATTCAATTATTAAAGAATGTCCTGAAGAAATTTTGATAAAACTGGCCATTGTCCTGAAGATTTCAAAGTCTATCTGAAACACTGTAGTATGAAAGTGCAGGTGGATGGTTTTTTGTGTCTTTTACTATAAAGTGTAGGTATTATATCTAAGACTTACAGGTGGGTGGGTTTTTACATGTACTATAAAGTGTACGTATTATATCTAAGACTTACAGGTGGGTGGGTTTTTACATGTACTATAAAGTGTAGGTATTATATCTAAGACTTACAGGTGGGTTTTTACATGTACTATAAAGTGTACATATTATATCTAAGACTTACAGGTGGGTGGGTTTTTACATGTACTATAAAGTGTAGGTATTATATCTAAGACTTACAGGTGGGTTTTTACATGTACTATAAAGTGTACATATTATATCTAAGACTTACAGGTGGGTTTTTACATGTACTATAAAGTGTAGGTATTATATCTAAGACTTACAGGTGGGTTTTTACATGTACTATAAAGTATACGTATTATATCTAAGACTTACAGGTGGGTTTTTACATGTACTATAAAGTGTACATATTATATCTTATAACTTATATAACTTATATGCCAAGGCCTCTAGCTAAATAATACATGTGTGTAATTTCAACAATAAATCTAGACTCCCAGGGCATGTGTATTTACAAGTAAATGTTTATGGTGAAGAATGACTTTATGACTGTAATGTATGAACTAAAAGCACTTACTCTATTTTTTTTTTTTCTTTCTAATTTTCTGTCAGAATAAAAATTCCACCTCCTGGCTCAAAGAGTCAAACAATAGACCTTTTACACACTCTATATTTGATTCTAAGTTTTTATATATATTTTTTTTATGTACAAGTTATCTCCCTTATGACAACAAAATGGTACCCGGTCTAGCAAGAGCAATGGGAAAGGACAACAAACTCATGCTTTCTCATAATTTGTAGACATTTGATTTGATTTGATTTTGGTGTTTAATGCCACTTTCAGTAATATTTCAGCTATAGCATGGCGATCAGTTTTAGTGGTGGAAGAAGCTGGAGTACCCGGAGAGAACCACCGACCATGGGCAAGCAACTGGTAAACTTTATCACTTGTGGCAGCGAGTCGAATGCACCCTTTTTTGTAATTTACAAAGCAGGGTGCGAACCCACGCCGTATTGGTGATAGGCTTGTATGAGTTGTTAGGTAATCCACTACCTAACTCATTGAGCCACCCAGACCCTTGTGTAGACATTTGAACCATATCAAAAATCAGACAATACATTTGTAATTTTATAGCAAATAGAAAATTCACAAGTAGTTACAACAATAAAAGTTTGAACAGATTTTGGGAAAAACATATAGGTTATTATCATGAAACTTTGCATGAAAGGGGACCCTTTTACCAGCTTTAAAGGGAAATAACTCCTGTCAAACGTATAATTCTAATATGACGTGCTGTTTTGGCTTTCTAAAAAAAAGGGTATAAAAATTCCAGATTTATTATGACTTACACGTGCTGATGATCATGACGTATTTGGATGTTCTATTATACCCTTTTGTTTACAAAGCCAAAACAGCACGTCATAGAAATAATTTATGGAAGGGGTAAGTTTGTTGGAGATTTTAATATGGGAAGGGGTAAGTTTGTTAGAGATTTTAATATGGGTACACTATAAAGGAATGTGGATTAAAAAGTTACCGCATATGTCCTATTAGAATAGAAATAATTTATGGAAGGGGTAAGTTTGTTGGAGATTTTGATATGGGTAACATTATCTGCACAAATTTTATGCAGATAATGTTACCCATATTAAAATCTCCAACTAACTTACCCCTTCCATAAATTATTTCTTAATTTTAGAATCAAAGTCGGAAATGTGCAAAAGGACAATAGATAAAGTGCATAAAATTTGACTAATCATAACTTTAATTCAGTGATTCGAGAGATTTTTGTTTAACTCCAACTCAGCAATTTTACAGCTATATCTTGGCGAGAACAAGTTAATTTTCAATGAGATGATGATGAGGTCTGCTTTGTACTAGACCAACACTCTTAGTTGGATTTTTAGTGCTAACTCACCAAAACAACAGTCAGCGGATACATTATCCTGATTCAGAGCTAACCATTCTTTGAGAGGATACATTATCCTGATTCAGAGCTAACTATTCTTTGCTCTTTCCCCTTAATGCTACTTGCTTAACAGAGAAGCAACAAATATAATTTCTATAGTCTTTGGTTTAAACCCACGATCTACCACACTCGAGGCAAGCATACTAACCATTACACGATCTACCACACTCGAGGCGAGCATACTAACCATTACATGATCTACCACACTCGAGGTGAGCATACTAACCATTACACGATCTACCACACTCGAGGCGAGCATACTAACCATTACACGATCTACCACACTCGAGGTGAGCATACTAACTATTACACGATCTACCACACTCGAGGCGAGCATACTAACCATTACACGATCTACCATACTCGAGGCGAGCATACTAACCATTACATGATCTACCACACTCGAGACGAGCATACTAACCATTACACGATCTACCACACTCGAGGCGAGCATACTAACCATTACACGATCTACCACACTCGAGGCGAGCATACTAACCATTACACGACCTACAAACCTATGCGTTTTTTTGGTTAATTGATTGATTGATTAAAAACAAATGAGCAGTATTTCACTATGTTATATTAATTTACACCTTTTTTTGATAACATCAATCTTTTAGAACATCTATCATACCAGTTTGATTAATAATACACTACACTCCCCCCTAACATCTGACAGAACCTGAGTAGAGGTCATGTCCAGATGAACACATGATCAGCCAATGAAAACACAGCTGGCAAAATCTTGACAGTGACTTTTCAGCTTTTTAATGATCACATCACAAATGTAAATCTCTCTGATTGGTATTTTTTTTTTATTAGTATTCAAATGCACAAGTTCACCCTCTAATTGGGTTCTGTCAAATGTTAGGGGAAGCGTGGCATATTCCAAAAGCTGATTTTAATCAGATTGATATCACACATGACCTATTGAAGGAATATATTTATATTTTTATTCCTTCCTTTAATTATATACATTTCAACATTAAAACATTATCAATGTAACACTATACCATCATTTAGACCCATGGTGTCTTCTTCAGTTGGACTACTTTTTTAGGTTACATTTTTATTTAGAGCTAACCTTTAAGCACTTAATAACAAGAATGACATGTTATCATCCCATGGTGTACTTCACAGTTGAGCTACCTAATGTTATTTTAAACATAGCCCTCTTTGCACTAGACACAAGTATGGCATGTCCGTGTATTGAACTATTTCATACCATGATTTAATGACTTATTGAATATATATACTTATATACAGTCAAACCTGCCCATTCGGTCACCTCTATTCAGCAGTCACCTGTCTTAAAAGGTCACCTATTTTTTGTCCTGTCTATTTAAAGAAACATCCTCTTATCCCTAGAGCCTCAAAACAAAACTTTCCTAAAGTGACCCCCCCCCTCTTACATCTAGACCCTCATATCATACACCAGGTGATCAGTTATTTCCTCTGCTTTATTGTTATATTTACAGGACCCCTCCTTCCTCTTACCTCCAGAGCCTCACATACACCAGGTGATCAGTTATTTCCTCTGCTTTATTTTTATATTTATAGGACCCCCCTCCCCTCCTCTTACCTCCAGAGCCTCACATACACCAGGTGATCAGTTATTTCCTCTGCTTTATTGTTATATTTACAGGACCCCCCCTCCCCTCCTCTTACCTCCAGAGCCTCACATACACCAGGTGATCAGTTATTTCCTCTGCTTTATTGTTATATTTACAGGACCCCCCCCTCTTACCTCCAGAGCCTCACATACACCAGGTGATCAGTTATTTCCTCTGCTTTATTGTTATATTTACAGGACTCCCCCCTCTTCTTACCTCCAGAGCCTCACATACACCAGGTGATCAGTTATTTCCTCTGCTTTATTGTTATATTTACAGGACTCCCCCCTCCTCTTACGTCCAGAGCCTCACATACACCAGGTGATCAGTTATTTCCTCTGTTTTATTGTTATATTTACAGGACTCCCCCCCTCCTCTTACGTCCAGAGCCTCACATACACCAGGTGATCAGTTATTTCCTCTGCTTTATTGTTATATTTACAGGACCCCCCCTCCCCTCCTCCTTACCTCCAGAGCCTCACATACACCAGGTGATCAGTTATTTCCTCTGCTTTATTGTTATATTTATTGTCCTAAGATAATCGTCCTTTTATGTTATTAGGAAATACATCATTTTTGGGGAAAAGTAATAAAAATATCATATAGTATATATGACATGGCCAAATACACCTACACTACTGAAAATATGATAAATTCTTACAAGCTTATGGCCTTAGGCCACGTTATAACAAAAATGTTCATCTCGTGTCAAACGTTTTATAGCAGAGGTGGATGGACATGCATTTTTTATTTATGAAAAAGAAAGATTAAACACCGGTGTCAAATGTTCTACATCCGAGGTGGCTCTATTGACTCTAGATTTTATTGATTGGTGTTTATCATCATCATCAGAAATGTTTCGGCTAAAATGTGACAAACACGGTTTTCCTGCAATTCATGGTCTGTCAATTTATAACGGAATTTCATGAATTTATCAAAATATTTGAGGAAACAGTAATCCCCTCCCATCAAAGATCAAGCCAAATTACATAAGTACTGATATCTGATAGTAAAGTTAGTCTTTGCCTTAATTCTTTTCACATACTTGACCGAAAGCCAAATTTTAGAAGAAAATTCTATTTATTCATACAAATATTAATTATTTCATAATTTTCACTTTTCCGAATCCAATTTTACTTGTCTCGGGCATCGGGCAAGTGGGTTATGGCGAAGACTGAAAATGCTAGCAAATAGCCCCCCCCCCCCCCAACCCCTCAAGAAGGGCCATCACTCTTATAAGGCAACATTCTAAGAGAGGGAGGCTTTATAAGAGGGGGACTGCTGTATCAATGTATGATAGGTCTAACTTCATGGGAAAGAAAAGTCAGGACAGTTACATCATACGACAGGATTCACAAAATTGTATATGTGTTTGGTGGTCCTAGTGAAAAAAATGGTAGTCCTCATAATGTTATTGCAAAATACCAATGTTGTGTCAGTTCTTAGCAGGACTGACGAATTTCATGAACTCTTGTACAATGAATTGACCAGTGAAAATCCTGTCATGTGTAGGTGTCTTGAAAAATTAACACCTAAAGTGGGTATTGGTTAACAAACACAGGTCAGTTGTCTTAGGTTTGTAGTCTAAGAGTCAATGGCAAATTGATCAGGGAAACCCCCCACCCACCCAATCATGTGTAGGTATCTTGAAAACTTAACACCTAAAGTGGGTACTGGGTAACGAACTCAAATCTGCGATTTGGAGTCAACGACCTCTGGTGTAGAGTCAATGACCTCTAGCACTCGTTCACCCAGATCCCTTAATTAATTCTATTATATTTTTTTTTTAGTGACCACCTCTATTAAGCAATAACTTGTATTGTGTGACCTTAAAATTATTTCCCTTCAAAGTGCACTTCATATCAATTAATAAACCTGTATTCAGTTACCACCTACTTTATGTGAGCATATTTCACTGTTCCCTTGGAAGGTCACATAAGAATTTGAATTTGAATTTTTGTGTTTTAACGCCACTTTCAATAATATTTCAGCTATATCATGGCGACCAGTTTTAGTGGTGGAGGAAGCCGGAGTACCCGGAGAGAACCACCGACCATGGGCAAGTAACTGGTAAACTTTATCACTTGCGATTGCGAGTCGAGTGCACCCTTTTTTGTAATTTACAAAGCTGGGCGCGAACCCACGCCGTATTGGTGATAGGCTTGTGTGAGCTGTTAGATCCAACGACCTAACTCATTGAGCCACCCGGGCCCCGGAAGGTCACATAAGACAGGATTGACTGTAAACTAAATTAACAAAACTATGAACCCAGTCAAACCTGTATTAAGAGGACAGCTTTAGGACAAAGAAAACTCGTCATTTAAGAAAAGTTACCTCTTAATAGAGATCCAATTCATATTAAATTTTCTATGACAGGACAAGAAAAAGGTGACCTTTTAATACAGGTGACTGCTTAATAGAGGTAATCAGGTAATTTTTTCTTCCAATTAAACTACTGGTAGTCAAGTAATTTTTTCTTCAATTAAATTTCCAGTAGTCAAGTAATTTTTTCTTCAATTAAATTGCCAGTAGTCAAGTAAATTTTTCTTCCAAATAAATTAACCGGTAGTCAAGTAATTTTTCTTCCAATTAAATTTACAGGAAATCAAGTAATTTTTTCATTCAATTAAATTACTAGTAGTGAAGTAATTTTTTCTTCCAATTAAATTACTGTTAGTCAATTAATTTTATTCTTCCAATCATTAAATTACCGGTCGTCAAGTATATTTTTCTTTCAATTAAATTATCGGTAGTCAAGTAATTTTTTCTTCTGATAATTATACCGGAAATCTAGTAATTTTTTCTTCCAATTGAATTACAAGTAGTCAAGTAATTTTTTCCTCCATTTAAATTACCAGTTCTCATGTAATTTTTCTTTCAATTACTAGTTCTCAAGTGATTTTTATTCCAAGTACTATAGTCAAGTAATTTTTTCTTCCAATTAAATTACTGATATTAAAATTATCAGTTTATAACAAGTCAACAATATAATAATATCCCAGGAAATAGTTATCCCACATCAAGACATTGAGGATGAATGGTACACTTGTTTTTCATTTGATCACGCCTACCATTGTACTTAAGACTTATTACGTACACCTTCCTGTATATTTAATTGTTTTAAAAAATGATGAATTCTTATCGTCATCTGTAATCTCACGGACCAATCATTCTAATATATAAGTCCTTCAGGCACTGGATGACGAATTCTACAAGAATTCTATTTTTAACTCCAATTAAGGAAAAGAAAAGGATTTTTTATTGTTCATTTCGTAATTGATTGAAACATTACAAGGTGATAAAGTTCAATAATTAATCATAGTAGTCACAAATACTTACTTCAATTACCTACAGTGTATACTTAAAAGATTTCTTTTTTTGGACAGGTGTCGTTTTTACGTTTTGTATTTTAATCTGCAGAGTATATATATAACAAGGCCATAAGGACACCGGTCATTTAAAATTTTAACAATATCGCCAAAAAAGGTTTAGTTGTAAAAAACTAAAGTCACGTTTTAATAAAAAGTCTATTAATCCCTCGGGTTAAAAATTCCTGTAGATACTACTATTTTCTACAGAGAATTCCTGCAGTCACTACTATTTTCTACAGAGAATTCCTGTAGACACTACTATTTTCTACAGAGAATTCCTGTAGACACTACTATTTTCTACAGAGAATTCCTGCAGTCACTACTATTTTCTACAGAGAATTCCTGCAGTCACTACTATTTTCTACAGAGAATTCCTGCAGACACTACTAT
>MJUT01062886.1:100208-110516 GCA_002080005.1 Gigantidas platifrons
GTAAACAGGAAGTAGATGTGCGGTAAACCTGGAAAGGGGAGACACGGTACAAGTCACCATGCCAAAGCCATATATCAAATATAAAATCATTTCTTCCAGTAGAAGCTGAGATATCTGTTACGAAAGTGTGAACGAACGGACAAACGGCCGACGGACTAACGGACGGACGTACAAGGTGATTGCAATATAGCCCCCTCTCTACGAGTGGGGATATAAAAACAAGCAAAACAAAACTATCATTACAATTATTTCTCAATTTACAGTATGTCGCTTTTGTTTCTATTTTTTTTTTTATTATTAAAACAGGAAAATGAGTATTATAGTAAATATTTATAAGCTGCACAAATATTAAAAATCAAACATAGCATAGATATGAGAATTTGGAAAGGACACCGATTTGAGTTTTACCCTTAAATTGGACAGTGATTTGAGATAATGACGTCGGTGGACGCCAATTTTAGTTATGTTTTACTAACCTATTTTAAGAGGACGCTTTAAACAATTTATAATGTGACAAGTCTTCAATATTTATATTACACAAACCTCTTTTAAGATAACGCTTTAAACAATTTATAATGTGACAAGTCTTCAATATTTATATTACACAAACCTCTTTTAAGAGGACGCTTTAAACAATTTATAATGTGACAAGTCTTCAATATTTATATTACACAAACCTCTTTTAAAGGACCATCTGACTTTAAAGATAACATTTCATTGGCAGAAAAAAATTAGTCTGAGCTTGTGACTGTCTCTAAATACATGTACTAGAGATTTGATTTGATTTATTGTGTCTAACAACACTTTCAGCAATATTTCAGCTATATCGTGGCGACCAGTTTTAGTGGAGGAAGAAGCCGGAGTACCCGGAGAGAACCACTGACCATGGACAAGCAACTGGTAAACTTTATCACTTGCGGCTGCGAGTCAAGTGCACCCTTTTTTGCAATTAACAAAGCCGGGCGCAAACCCATGCTCTATTGGTGATAGGCTTGTATGAGTTGTTAGTTAATCCAACTACCTCACTCATTGAGCCACCTGATCCCCCCTACCTCATTGAGCCACCCAGGACATACAACTACCTATTTCATTGAGCCATCCAGGCCCTCATGTACTAGTGTTGAGAAAACGATAAAAACTCAAAATCAATCATCAGTTTATAATCATGAGAAATGTAAAATCAATCAAATATTGATCTAATGGTTTATTAAAAGTCTAAAGAATAGGTTTCAACCGTGAGCACTAAGATTAGATATCTACATGAGCACTAAGATTAGATATCTACGTGAGCACTAAGATTAGATATCTACGTGAGCACTAAGATTAGATATCTACGTGAGCACTAAGATTAGATATCTACGTGAGCACTAAGATTAGATATCTACGTGAGCACTAAGAATAGATATCTACGCGAGCACTAAGATTAGATATCTATGCGAGCACTAAGATTAGATATCTACGCGAGCACTAAGATTAGATATCTACGCGAGCACTAAGATTAGATATCTACGTGAGCACTAAGATTAGATATCTACGTGAGCACTAAGATTAGATATCTACGTGAGCACTAAGATTATATATCTACGTGAGCACTAAGATTAGATATCTATGTGAGCACTATAATTAGATATCTACGGGGTTGTTTGGTATTGTTGATAGGCTTGTATGAGTTGTTAGGTAATCCAACTACCTAACTCATTGAGCCACCCGGGCCCCACAAGGAGCTTGAAAATTATAACAAGTAAGAAAAAAATCTCATTAAAATAGTTCAAGACTACAGTACCCAGAATTCTATATCAATAGAGACCATCTTGCTGTATTTCTTGTTTGTGGTTAATTGAAATAGGTCAACTTTTGATTATTATAATCGAGGTCAACTTTTGATTATTATAATTGAGGTCAACTTTTGATTATTGTAATTGAGGTCAACTTTTGATTTTTATAATTGAGATCAACTTTTGATTACTATAATCAAGGTCAACTTTTGATTATTATAATCGAGGTCAACTTTTGATTATTATAATTGAGGTCAACTTTTGATTATTATAATCGAGGTCAACTTTTGATTTTTATAATCGAGGTCAACTTTTGATTATTATAATTGAGGTCAACTTTTGCTTATTATAATCGAGGTCAACTTTTGATTATTATAATTGAGGTCAACTTTTGATTATTATAATTGAGGTCAACTTTTGATTATTATAATTGAGGTCAACTTTTGATTATTATAATCGAGGTCAACTTTTGATTATTATAATTGAGGTCAACTTTTGATTATTATAATTGAGGTCATCTTTTGATTATTATAATTGAGGTCAACTTTTGGTTATTATAATCGAGGTCAACTTTTGATTATTATAATCGAGGTCAACTTTTGACAATTATAATCGATCATCAATTCAACATTACTCAATACAGGATTAGGGTTATGGTGTTTAATGCCACTTTCAACAATATTTCAGTTATATTGTGATTGTCGGTCTGATTGGTCGAGGAAACCGGAGTGGCCGGAGATGATGATAATTTTTCACCTACATGTAACTCGCCGATAAGGTCAAGTGGTTACTTTTCTCATTTGATGTGAAAGAACACCCTGAGCTTGGAGAGAACCCTTTCAGGTCAATGCATAGCAGCAGGTACAAGGCAAATTGCCTGCTTCATTACATTTTCCCCCCAGCTACTTAAAAATGAAAATGTCCAAATGAAAGTCAAATATGGCTTTGTTTTCTATGCTGATTTGTCTTTTGCAATCTAAATTGCTCAAATTGAGAATCAAAATGATGACAATTTTGGGAATTTTGCATGATTTTAGAATATTTTTCATTGAGAACTGGACCCTGGGGAAGGCTAGAAAAATCCCTGCCCTTATACTTTAAGATTATCACCTCCTACTTGAAAATGAGTGGAATGTCGTGTTCATGGATCAGTAAAACAATAGAAATCTGACACCATTGTTCTTAAAGGCTTACCTTCACCTTACTGATCTAGTGTCCTTCACCTTAATAATCCACTGACCTTCACCTTACTAATCCAGTATCAAATTATCAATGAATATTTTCCACTGTGATGAAAAAAAACATGACGAAAATATTATACCAACAGCAATGAATAAAATCCCATGAAAAATAAAAGATATACTCGGTAAACACAAAATAAAATTTACCGACAAACGAAAACTCTATAAAAAAATTATTTTCAAAAATACTATTATTACAAAATTCAGTATAAAATTAATAATCTCCTGTAAAAAATAGCACTCTTAAATCAAAAACATCTTCATAACTAAATTTCACTGTTTCACAATGCAAATATCGCAAAAATCCCTCAAACCGAAAATGTCCAACGACAGTTAAAACTTGTTAGTGCCCTATAGGCTAAAAATAACAAAATATGTGTATTCATGTACCAACGAAAAAAAAAAGTTCTTCGTACAAATTATTCCAGAATACTAGTTTTTACGAGCGTTGTATGATTACAGTATCGTACACACAATGTTGTCAGTTTAACGACCGTTCGTACAACATTGTTACTGTTACACAGATGTGATTCCTCGTTTAAGTGTCTCCCCGACAGTAAAAATACATATCATTTATCATTACAATTTTGACAAAAAACAACGTGTCAACACGAATTATAACGTTGTACTATAATTAATAAAGTAAAAAACTCTTAACGATTTAGGTCATAAGGTTACAATTCATACAGGTAAAAGGTCACCATACATTACAGTACAGTCAAAGACATAGCGTGATAAATCCCTGTGATAGACATATATCACTCATCTTGGTGATTTGGATAGATCTTTTGTCTATTAAATATATCTTCAAATTTATTTTACATTCAGAGTGCTACTTACTTTCACACAAAAGGCATATCAAAATAAGTAAATAGATTAATAGATCAAAAGATATATAAGTATTACTAAGAAGAGTGATACATCTATCACAGTGATTTATCATGCTATGTCTCTGACTGTACTGTATCAGTATCACTAAGAAGAGTGATACATCTATCACAGTGATTTATCACGCTACTGTATGTCTCTGACTGTACTGTATCTTATAAGTAAACTGTACACATATATAATAAATAAATTATACATGATACATTGATAATATACTGCACTGATGTACACATATATACTTGTGACATTAATATTAAATATTATTTTCTATGAAATTTGTTGACAGATTTTTTTTATATAGAAATGAACATTGCCCCCCCCTGAGCCCCCTAAAAGTTATATAAACCTTTATAACAAATAAGATCTGCTGAAGACAAACTGGCATTATTACTTCATTGTAATGTGCAGTCTGTGCCAGAAACATCTTAACAAACTAGCCCAAACAGCATTTTACAAGAATTTTTTCCATTTCATGCACTTTTTACTGGCCTAATCTATTTTCATTACTACAGTCTATGCAAAAAACCACTAGACCCAGTCCCCAGTCTAGTAAAAATTGGCTTAGGCCAGTAAAGATTTATATATAGAAAATAATAAATTGATCTAAACCATGCATAAAATAAATAATATTACCCTGCTACTTCAACCCAAAATAAACAAAATACTGATTTTTCATGTCCAAATTTTTTTTATCTGATTTTTATCTTGTGTGAAAAAAATAACCTATGTAAAAATTTAAGTGGTTGATCTCTGATTGCTTTTAATGTTAACAGAAAATATAGGAATAATTTGCATTTCGTAGAATAAATAGAGCTGTATTTCTAAGAAAATGTATACAGATATTGGAATAAAATGTTGTGTCATCGAAATGACAGCTGCAAACAAACCCCTACCAATAAAAATATGTATCAATATTACAACACTGATTTCAAAATTACCTGGCAGAAACACACCTGACTTTTTACTTGTATCTACATTGACACTAATTAATTTATGCTAAATCCACACAATGTATAAAAATCTACCCAGCATATAAATAAATACCATATTATATTTATATGAGCAAGTGATGCAACCAAAGTCAAGATACAAACCCTAAAAATGTGTGACAATATTGCAATCCCGATTTAAAAATTTGCGGATCCACACCTGACTTCTTGACTTATACAAATGTAAATACATTCAAACCTGCTTTAGTGACCACCTCTATTAAACAATAACTTGTATTATGTGACCTTAATTTTAAATTCCCTCTACAGTGCATTTCATATTAATTAAACCTGTATGTAGCAATCACCTGTATTATGTGACCATATCTAAATCTTCCATTGAAAGGTCACTTAAGACAGGTTTGACCTTATATCCACACTTATGGTAGTTATGCTAAATCCACGTAATGTAAAATACCTACCGAGTACCATCTATAAATTTATACCATATTCTATACATTATTTTTTTTCTTCTTCAATAAATGTCCTACCTTTTCTTTTAATTGTTTCTTATCATCGTTTAGTCATTCTCCAAGAATACATCTCTTCCTGATTGTCAAAAAGTTTAAAAAAGAAATATGAACCACAAGGAAAACCCATAAAAAATTTTAATCATTAAAAAAAAAAAAAATTGACGATTACCTGTGAAATGTCTACAGTGTACCAGGTATTGTTTGTTTAAAGTTTTTGTTGATATTCAGCCAAGATTATATGGTTAACCGACCGTGACCTACACCACCGACTCACGCCCACAATAACAAAACGGTATAATGTGTTTACTAAATTTTTAAATGCTTTTGAGATGATATTGAATGACCCCAATTTTGACCATGAAATACCTTTTAATGTTAAGAGGTCAGATTAGATTTGTCCTGGACATGAGTATTTAATATATAGTGTATAGATATACATGTATATACTGTTTGGGTGGTAAAATAAAAAACATTGTTTATTTGAGTGAGTAATTGTTGTTTAATGCCAACTCAGCAATTTGTCAGCTATATGGTAATAACAAGTTAATTGTCACTGAGATGATGATGAGGGCCTCTTTGTACTAGATCAACACGCTTAGTTGGATTTTTATAGTGCTAGCTCACTGAAACAATCGTCGGTGGATAGACATGTCGCCCCATTCGGACACATTATCTTGATTCCGAGCCAACCAGTCTTTGCTCTTCCTCCTTAACGCCACATGCTTAGCGGGGAAGACAAAAATACCAATATTATATACAATGTATAGCCTTTGGTTTGACCCCAGGATCTACTGCACTCGAGATGTCAGCAGGCTAAACAAAAATACCAATATTATAGCCTTTGGTTTGACAATCTACCACACTCGAGATGTCAGCACGCTAAACAAAAATACCAATATTATAGCCTTTGGTTTGACAATCTACCACACTCGAGATGTCAGCACGCTAAACAAAAATACCAATATTATAGCCTTTGATTTGACCCCACGATCTACCACACTCGAGATGTCAGCATGCTAACCATTACAACAATGATGTGGTTTATTGTTTATTTGAAACTTAGATGTACTTGTACAATGGTACTATTGGTCAACCCTGACCCTATGCTTAATTATTGTACAATGGTACTATTGGTCAACCCTGACCCTATGCTTAATTATTGTACAATGGTACTATTGGTCAACCCTGACCCTATGCTTAATTATTGTACAATGGTACTATTGGTCAACCCTGACGCTATGCTTAATTATTGTACAATGGTACTATTGGTCAACCCTGACCCTATGCTTAATTATTGTACATTTGGAACTATTGGTCAACTCTGACCCTATGCTTAATTATTGTACAATGGTACTATTGGTCAACCCTGACCCTATGATTAATTATTGTACAATGGTACTATTGGTCAACCCTGACTCTATGTTTAATTATTGTACAATGGTACTATTGGTCAACCCTGACCCTATGCTTAATTATTGTACAATGGTACTATTGGTCAACCCTGACCCTATGCTTAATTATTGTACAATGATACTATTGGTCAACCCTGACGCTATGCTTAATTATGCATACAAATGTACATGTGTATATATTTACATCTGAAAATTTAATCCAACAGTGCTAGAATTAGATTTTTGGGCTGACACATTTTTTGTTCTCCCTCGACAGGATTTTAACTCGCACCATTGATGGACTGCACCACCAATCGCTTTATAGTGTTATGTCCTGCGCCGTAGACTACTCGGCCACTTCTTATTTCTTAATGGGTTTTTGTGGACTAGTGAAAGACAGGGCCTCCAAGAGAAATTTTGCCAGGCGGTACAAGACTGCTTTGGGGGCCTGGTGGCAGGCTGAGACTTCTCTCAAATTGAGGATTTGAGGTCCAATGAAACTACTAGTAAATTGTGCAGCAGAATATACAGATAACATATATACTTCATACAAAGCAGTGTCAAACATAATTCAGAAGTCTAAGTGAATTTTACATAATTATATTTCTCAATAAACTAAAAATAGTTGAAACATCCCCAAAAATCAAAATAAAACGTCTATGGCTAAGGCTATGGGCCATTCAGAGATTCACGGGCCCCTTCTTGGATCTCCGGACCCCGGACCAATGTACCGGCTGAACCTGCCCCTCTCATAGGGCCTGGTGAAAGACTAATGATCCATATCAGACCTTGAGCTAAAAAGAATCCTCAGTCTGATAGGGAAGTCATGGGATGATATTTGGGTCAAAATAGACTTGTCATGTAATAACTTATTGAACAGATTTTATCTTTTTGGAGTTTTTGATAAATTCCATTTTCTCAATTTTTTTCTCTTAAATAATACGTTTTGAAATTGATAAATTTTATTTTGGGTTTAAATAAAAAAAAAATTTGATTTTTGATTTTTTAAAATATTATCTTGACCTTAATTTGTGTAGATAAAATGGAAAACCCCACTGAAATTCTAAATCCTCCTACACTCTTGAAAACTAAAAAAACACATGTTACCGGACTACAGTTAAACATGTATTAAGTGACGAGGTAAAATGTTATAGAGATAATAGTATTGGCATACATTGTATTTAACAACAACAGCCGATCTGCACTCGATCCTCTGCCATTTTTAGAACGGGTGTCATCTGAATTCACACTTGCTATGCTCGGACACTACTCTAACTTCCTAGATAATATCTCATTTGAATCTAAGAAAATGATGTTCTACTTTAAATAGTGAAAACTTCATTCTTTATATACATTTAAAACTCTTTTTACATGTATTTGATTTTTGATTTTTTGTGTTTTAATGCCACTTTCAGCAATATCTCAGCTATATCATGGCGACCAGTTTTAGTGATGGAAGAAGCCGATATACCCAGAGAGAACCACCGACCATGGGCAAGCAACTGGTAAACTTTATCACTTGTGGCTGCGAATCGAGTGAACCCTTTTTTGTAAATTACAAAGCCGGGTGCTAACCCACGCCGTATTGGTGATAGGCTTGTATGAGTTGTTAGGTAATCCAACTACCTAACTCATTGAGCCACCCTGGCACGTTTTTTACACGGGAGTCGAGGCTTACAATTGTAAAACTTAAAGAGTACTATTTTACTATTCATACTCCAAAATTCTCCAATCAGAATGTGGTATTTATTAGATATGACATTCTGATTGGATATTTTTCCAGTATGAGTACAAGTTTAATAACCGCAAATCCAGGTGTTGATGTAAGTCAAATGAAAAAACTCTGACTACTGAAACAGATACAGTGTAAATTGAGAAACAAAAAATTCCAATAATTAAATAGTAATTTATCATTTTTAATACTTAATACTAGTAGTAGAACTTTATTCACTATTTCAATGGTATTTGTTGCTTTTCCGCTAAGCATACAGCTTTAAGGAGTAAGAGCAGAGACGTGTTGGTTCGGAATCAGAATAATGTGTCAGAGTGAAGCAACATGCCTATCCACTATCAGTCTGTGCCAAAAACATTTTGACAAACTAGCCCGAACAGCATTTTAGAAGAATGTTTTCTATTTGATTAAGCAAATTGTATGCAAATTTTACTAGCCCGAACCAATTTTCACTAGACAGGGGCATAGGGCTGGTGGTTTTTAGTGCAGACTGCACTATCAACGTCCAACTTAACCTGTTGGTCTATTACAAAGCGGCCATCATCACCATCATCTGACTGAAATCTAACTTGTTCTCGCTGTGATATGGCTGAAATATTGCTGAAATGACATTAAACAACAATCACTCACTCACTCAATATTTACAGCTGACCAAGACTGACACAACAAACATTACACTGCACTGCAGGCAACTACAACACATAAAATATCACAACCTACCTTAGTACCTCAGAAGATTATATATATATATATATTCCTATATAATATTTGATAGAAGAAAGATTTTTATGATTCTCACCTGTCATCACCTGTAATTAACCAGGTGTAATATAATCGGAGATTTCAGGTATTAATATTATCTGTCCAAAGATTTAGTAGAAATATCTGACATTATTAACACTTTTTTATGATACAAAACATTAATTATTCTAAAATCAATAATTGTTAATACTTGATTTCACCCCCACCCTCACACCTTTGTTTGCTGGAGGATCAATGTTTCCCACCCTCACACATTTGTCTGCTGGAGGATCAATGTTTCCCACCCTCACACCTTTGTCTGCTGGAGGATCAATGTTTCCCACCCTCACACCTTTGTTTGCTGGAGGATCAATGTTTCCCACCCTCACACCTTTGTCTGCTGTAGGATCAATGTTTCCCACCCTCACACCTTTGTCTGCTGGAGGATCAATGTTTCCCACCCTCACACCTTTGTCTACTGGAGGATCAATGTGTCCCACCCTCACACCTTTGTCTGCTGGAGGATCAATGTTTCCCACCCTCACACCTTTGTCTGCTGGAGGATCAATGTCTCCCAGCCTCACACCTTTGTCTGCTGGAGGATCAATGTTTTCCACCATCACACCTTTGTTTGCTGGAGGATCAATGTTTCCCACCCTCACACCTTTGTCTGCTGGAGGATCAATGTTTCCCACCCTCACATCTTTGTCTGCTGAAGGATCAATGTTTCCCACCCTCACACCTTTGTCTGCTGGAGGATCAATGTTTTCCACCCTCACACCTTTGTCTGCTGGAGGATCAATGTTTCCCACCCTCACATCTTTGTCTGCTGGAGGATCAATGTCTCCCACCCTCACACCTTTGCCTGCTGGAGGATCAATGTTTCCCACCCTCACACCTTTGTCTGCTGGAGGATCAATGTTTCCCATCCTCACACCTTTGTCTGCTGGAGGATCAATGTGTCCCACCCTCACACATTTGTCTGCTGGAGGAACAATGTTTCCCACCCTCACACCTTTGTCTGCTGGAGGATCAATGTTTCCCACCCTCACACCTTTGTTTGCTGGAGGATCAATGT
>MJUT01062886.1:124839-135044 GCA_002080005.1 Gigantidas platifrons
GCCCTGGCAGCCATGTTGGATTTCCGATCAGCGCCAAAAACAAAAATCTTGTATATGACCATCTAATGAACATTTCTGCCAAGTTTGGTTCAAATCTGTTTCGTGGTTTCAGAAAAAAAAGATGAAAATGTGAAATTCCCATAGGGTCCAATGTTAAACTAAGTCGAGTCATGATGGCCATCTTGGATATGCAATCGGCACAAAAATAACAAATTTAGTAGAGGACCATCCAGTCATCATTTCTGTAATGTTACAATGCCATCGGCTAAGTAGTTTCTGACAAGAAGATTTTCAAAGTTTCAACCAATCAGAACACATTATTGGCCCTGGTGGCCATGTTGGATTTCCGATCTGCACCAAAATAACAAATTTAGTAGAGGACCTCCCAATGAACATTTCTGCCAAATTTGGTCCAAATCAGTTCAGTGGTTTCAAAGAAGAAGAAGAAAGTATGAAAAGTTTACAGACGCGGACGACGACGACGGACGCAAAGTGATGACAAAAGCTCACATAACCCTTTGGGTCAGGTGAGCTAAAAACGTACCGAATTGTACTCATATCCTGACTTGTTAAAATCTATAATAAACCAATAACAATACATTATAGTAGAAATTGGCGCTCAACACCATTAACCCACTCAATCAATATAATAAAATACCATTCTCCATCTTCACCCTCCCGCCTGTTTTCAATCTCATTCGTCACAACTTATAAAAACGTACTGAAATGTACTCGTATCCTGACATGTTAAAATCTATAATAAACACATTAACCATGTACTTTTAACTGCCTCTGAATACTATACGATATATACAAATTAATCCACCAACAGCCATAATAACATTATGTTATTACGTCAATGGGTCTACCGATCAATACGCTGCGGTTTTACATTTTATAGCTATTGTTCTCCAGAGAGAGAATAAAATAGTATTACAACTACAAGTCTTTTAACGTTTTTTATCTATTAGTATATAAGGATGTTGGTTTCTTCAACTTCAATACAATTTTTTTTAAATTGCATTTAGAATTTTTTAAGATTATTGTATGGAGGCCTTATTTATATCTATCAGTATATCAGCATAAGAACATTTGTTTCTTCAATGCAATTTGTTTTTAATTGCACGTAGAATTTTTTAAGATTACTGAGGTCTTTTTGTTGTAATATAAATTTTAGTTTCAGCACTATTAACATGATTTATTTGATGTAATATATTTATATACACAGTCAAACCTATATTAAGAGGTCACCTTTGGGACCACGAAAAGGTGACCTTATAAGACAGGTGGCCTCTTAAAAGAGGTTCAATTTCTTGTTCTCCAGAGAGAATAAAATAGTATTGAAATTACAAGTCTTTTATAGTTTAAGGGTTTTATCTATCAGCTATAAGAACATTGGTTTCTTCAACGCCATTTTTTTTTTAAATTGCATGTAGAATTTTATTAGATTATTGAGGCCTTTCTTGTAATATCAATTTTAGTTTCGTTACTGACACGATTTACTTGATGTAATATATTTATACAGTAAAACCTGCCCATGCGGTCACCTCTATTCAGCAGTCACCTACATTTATATTCAAATGTCACTTTTTTCTAGTCCTGTAACTTATTCTGAATTCAAAGTGTTTTGTAATCAGGATTTAAAAAAATAACATGTGTAATCACCAATTGTGTTATTTGTAATCACTAATTGTGTGATATGCAATCACCAATTGTAAGATATGTAATTACTAATTGTGTGATATGTAATTACTAATTGTGTGATATGTAATTACTAATTGTGTGATATGTAATCACTAATTGTGTGATTTGTAATTACTAATTGTGTGGTATGTAATCACTAATTGTGTGGTGTGTAATCACTAATTGTGTGATATGTAATCACTAATTGTGTGATATGTAATCACTAATTGTGTGATATGTAATCACTAATTGTGTGATATGTAATCATTAATTGTGTGATTTGTAATCACTAATTGTGTGATATGTAATCACCAATTGTATGATGTGTAATC
The DNA here is from genome assembly GCA_002080005.1 of Gigantidas platifrons. NCBI lineage: Eukaryota > Metazoa > Mollusca > Bivalvia > Mytilida > Modiolidae > Gigantidas > Gigantidas platifrons. The sequence continues at coordinate 126,855 of MJUT01062886.1, forward strand.
ACTAATTGTGTGATATGTAATCACTAATTGTGTGATTTGTAATCATTAATTGTGTGATTTGTAATCACTAATTATGTTATATGTAATCACTAATTGTATGATGTGTAATCACCAATTGTGTGATATGTAATCACTAATTGTGTGATATGTAATCATTAATTGTGTGATTTGTAATCACTAATTGTGTGATATGTAATCACCAATTGTATGATGTGTAATCACTAATTGTGTGATGTGTAATCACTAATTGTGTGATTTGTAATCACTAATTGTGTGATGTGTAATCACTAATTGTAAGATATGTAATCACTAATTGTGTGATTTGTAATCACTAATTGTGTGATATGTATTCACCAATTGTATGATGTGTAATCACTAATTGTATGATGTGTAATCACTGATTGTGTGATTTGTAATCACTAATTGTGTGATTTGTAATCACTAATTGGGTGATGTGTAATCACTAATTGTGTGATATGTAATCACTAATTGTGTGATATGTAATCACTAATTGTGTGATTTGTAATTACTAATTGTGTGATGTGTAATTACTAATTGTGTGACTTGTAATTACTAATTGTGTGGTATGTAATCACTAATTGTGTGATATGTAATCACTGTGTGGTATGTAATCACTGATTGTGTGATTTGTAATTACTAATTGTGTGATATGTAATCACTAATTATGTGATATGCAATCATTAATTGTATGTTATGTAATCACCAATTGTGTGATGTGTAATTATTAATTGCTTGAATTTTAATCCAGATAACTGACTGTATATATGACAGACATGTGTTTTCATTTTTATTACTGTTTATACCTGAGTCATACAATACCTTTATATGTCTCTGTCCATACTACTCTAAAGCTAAAAATGTATCTTAAAAACATCCAAGAATATTGTTTGTCAGTTATCTGAAATACTGTACTTGAAAGACTTCTAAAAAAAACAATATCTCATCCTGTTGTTCCATCTTTCGTAAATAACAAGAAATTAATTATTATTGTGTGTGTCATAGTATGTGAGTGTGCGTGTTTATGTAGGCAATTCTAAAATCGATATATTCTATATATAGCTTGTTTACTAATTACTCGGCTACTGGAGTTAATTTATTGTCCTCGGAGGCAGGTAATTAAGAGTTATCAGATTTATAAACATCGGTGGTTCTCACGCATACGACTTGTCTATCATCGTCAGTCTATTATTAGACATATTAACATTGTAACACATCAATAAGTCTTATAAAGTTTCCGACATCAAGTAACAATTTCTACGATATTTCTATTTCTGTCCAGCTACGTCAAACTAATCATTACTATACGATTCTAAAAACAGACCCAAATAGTTTATTTTTGGATACAGTTTTTTGTGTAGGAGTTCATATGTATATATATCATTTTCTCTCACCTTTGTGTGACGTTGGTTGAAAAATAGAAAAAATCGTTAAAAAAATACTCTGTTAATTAAAAATTGTACGATCTCCGTCTTTGTCATGGTTGACGTCAATTAAAACAATGACATCCTTTATCTTAATTAATCACCAACTGGTAACTTACACTGGTTCTTGGTTGGGATAATGACGTTACCTGTCAATCAATGTACCTCGGGGGAAATAAACATTTATATTTATACCCTCAAATGTTCCTTCAAGGACGACAAAGATCCTACGATGGCCACCTACTCCCTCTAATTTAGAATTGTTTTCATTGATTTCTTAATAAAATAACAAGATCTCTTTCCCATTGATTTGTACTATTAATCTCATTCTAACATTTTGAACTTGAGGGTTTTGTGGGTTTATCCTGGTGTTTAATGCCACTTTCAACAATATTTCAGTTATATCGTGGTGGACAGTTTTATTGGTGTAGGAAACTGGAGTACCCAGAGAAAACCACCGACCTGCCGAAAGTAACTTACAAACTTTATCACATAATGTTGTATTGAGTACACCTCGCCATGAACGGGGTTCGAACTCACAACATTAGTGGTGATAGGCATTGATTGCACGGGTAGTTGTAAATCCTACAACCATACGAACTTGGAAACAGTTCTTATTCATGAAGTTAAGAAATACCTTTGGAAGTTATCATTTTAGTGAGAATTTTAATACCAGGTGTCCTATACATTAGGCAAAAAAAAATATGTGTTTCAAATTGCATGGACTTTTTTTTTTTTTTTTTATAAACCTACAAATATGCTCCTTCCTATAAAATCACACAAACTTGTTTGTTTCTTTCTTACTACAGCTTATTAATTATTTGACATGCAGTACAATGTTTTTGTTATCACTTGTGTGTATTCTCCCGATCCGTCAAGTGCAGTCCATGGGCCGTTGGAACATGAGGAGAGGGATATCTCCATCAGACCATCATCGTGGCATGAAAAATTGCTTTCCAACTTTTCAAAAGATGTAGACAGCAATAGTGCTTTGAAAGTTTGGATTTCTGGAGAGTGGACGCACTTCTCTTTCCATATGGAAAGGACTGTTGACGTCCCTTCCATTATAGGATTGCTGAATCATTAATACTGGTTCCAAACATCGATCAAATGTACAAGGAAATGAAGAAAATTCAAACAGGAAACCAGTCTTTAATAAATCTGTTTCAATTAAACGCTTATCAAAAAGCGTCAATATCGCAACAATCAAGCGTCTATTGTTGAAACGGAGATGAATTTCCGAATTTTGCTGATCTATTATTTTTTCTGACATAAAAAATGTTAGGGTCGGCGGTAAAATTTAAGGGTCGGTCGGTCGATCAGAAACACACATATTTTTTTTTTTGGCCTTAGGCAACCAGCAAAATGTTACGCTGTCACAACCCTGATTAACAAAAAATAATGATACCACAACTGACCCACAAAATGTTACGCCATCACAACCCTGATTAACAAAAAATAATGATACCACAACTGACCCACAAAATGTTACGCCGTCACAACCCTGATTAACAAAAAATAATGATACCACAACTGACTCACAAAATGTTACGCTGTCACAACCCTGATTAACAAAAATAATGATACCACAACTGACTCACAAAATGTTATGCTGTCACAACCCTGATTAACAAAAATAATGATACCACAACTGACTCACAAAATGTTACACTGTCACAACCCTGATTAACAAAAAATAATGATACCACAACTGACTCACAAAATGTTACGCTGTCACAACCCTGATTAACAAAAATAATGATACCACAACTGACCCACAAAATGTTACGCCGTCACAACCCTGATTAACAAAAAATAATGATACCACAACTGACTCACAAAATGTTACGCTGTCACAACCCTGATTAACAAAAAACAATGATACCACAACTGACTCACAAAATGTTACGCTGTCACAACCCTGATTAACAAAAAATAATGATACCACAACTGACTCACAAAATGTGATAACGTGACATCATAATCAACGGACAAAAGACGATTGATTTCCTTCCTTTATTGAGCCCCTCCAATCCTAGCCTTAGGTAACATTAATTTGCTCTCTTTATTGAGCCCCTCCAATCCTACATTGTAGCCTTAGGTAACATTAATTTGCTCCCTTTATTGAGCCCCTCCAATCCTACATTGTAGCCTCAGGTAACATTAATTTGCTCCCTTTACTGAGCCCCTCCAATCCTACATTTTAGCCTCAGGTAATTTGCTCCCTTTATTGAGCCCCTCCAGGCTCCAATCCTAGCCTCAGGTAACATTGATTTGCTATGAGGTAATTAGTGATTTGTAGGTCAACAGGAAAAATGTCCTTAAATAAATGAGACATTGATTTTTATGTCAACCTAGATACAGGTCTAAATAAGACCTAATACACATCACAGCATATTTTCTGGTGCAGATATGTCGTTGATCTACTTCTCTACTCACCCCTTTGAAAGTTTTTATTTAAAATTTTGTAAAAAGTAGTTTCTCTACTTTTAAATGATCTGCACTTTCTTAACAACCTTAAATACATAAGTCATACATATGTAGGTCATAAGTTTATTAATTCACCGATCAAGGGCCCACAGGGGGCATATAATTAGAATTTACTGGTCCGAATCAATTTCTTGAATTTATTTTTATATACATGTAGTTCTACATCCTCACTCACCCCTTAAAAAGATTATTTTTAAAATTTAGGAATAATAAAGACGTAAATATCAAACTTAGTGTACACGATGCGTTTCTGAAATAAACTTCATCTAAACTTATAAGATTTTCTTTACAACCTTAAATAGAGCTACATACAGGAAACGGTTCTCGAAATGAAAATTTGAATTTACTGGGCGGAATCAAATTCTTGAATTCATTTTTATATACATGTAGTTCTAAACAAAAACTGAAAAATTTACTAGCCCGAACAAAGTTTTACTTGTCTTGGGCCGGAGGACCGGTACTCAGCGTGAGGTCTGCCTATAATCACCGTGATATAACTGAAATATTGTTGAAAGTGGTGTTAAACACCCTAACCCTTGACCTATGACCTATGCTCAGTTTCACAATAAACCATGTGACATCAGTGTGTATTAGAAACTGTTATCGCAAATTAAAAACAATCCAAATTAAGTATCATATGGTTTGGTTTGGTTTATGGTGTTTAACACCACTTTCAACAATATTACAGCTATATCATGGTGGTAAGGTTTATTGGTGAAGGAAACAGGAGAAACCGAGCAAAATCACAGACCTGCCACAAGTCACTGACAAACTTTATCACATAATGTTGTATCGAGTACACCTAGCCTGAGCCCGATTCAAACTCACAAAGTCAGTGGTTATACATGTAAGTACTGATTACATACATTGTAGGTAGTTGTAAATTCAACTACCATACGTATCATGACCATGATGGCCCCTCCAGATTATGTATCATATGTAATTCCTGTTTAGACAGATAGAAACCTATGTTTTACTCATAACTTGCTGACAGTTCATTTGTAAACCTTTTTATGTACATTGTACATTGTAACTTGCTGACAGTTCATTTGTAAACCTTTTTATGTACATTGTACATTGTAACTTGCTGACAGTTCATTTGTAAACCTTTTTATGTACATTGTACATTGTAACTTGCTGACAGTTCATTTGTAACCCTTTATATGTACATGTACATTGTACATTGTAACTTGCTGACAGTTCATTTGTAAACCTTTTTATGTACATTGTACACTGTAACTTGCTGACAGTTCATTTGTAAACCTTTTTATGTACATTGTACATTGTAACTTGCTGATAGTTCATTTGTAAACCTTTCTATGTACATTGTACACTGTAACTTGCTGACAGTTCATTTGTAAACCTTTATATGTACATGTACATTGTACATTGTAACTTGCTGATAGTTCATTTGTAAACCTTTTTATGTACATTGTAACTAGCTGATAGTTCATTTGTAAACCTTTTTATGTACATTGTACATTGTAACTTGCTGACAGTTCATTTGTAAACCTTTTTATGTACATTGTAACTTTCTGACAGTTCATCATTTGTAAACCTTTTTATGTACATTGTACATTGTAACTTGCTGACAGTTCATTTGTAAACCTTTCTATGTACATTGTAACTTGCTGACAGTTCATTTGTAAACATTTTTATGTACATTGTACATTGTAACTTGCTGATAGTTCATTTGTAAACCTTTTTATGTACATTGTACATTGTAACTTGCTGATAGTTCATTTGTAAACCTTTTTATGTACATTGTAACTTGCTGACAGTTCATTTGTAACCCTTTTTATGTACATTGTACATTGTAACTTGCTGACAGTTCAGTTGTAAACCTTTTTATGTACATTGTACATTGTAACTTGCTGACAGTTCAGTTGTAAACCTTTTTATGTACATTGTAACTTGCTGACAGTTCATTTGTAAACCTTTTTATGTACATTGTAACTTGCTGATAGTTCATTTGTAAACCCTTTTATGTACATTGTACATTGTAACTTGCTGACAGTTCATTTGTAAACCTTTTTATGTACATTGTACATTAGTAGTCTATAACATTTCAAAACAAATTAACAAAAATATTGAAACTAGGTCGCTGACATCTTAAAGCTCATTTTGATAATTTTTTGTATCTCATGAAAACTTGCAATTGGTTCAATAAATGATATTTATGAAACATTAACCTGGTTTTTATCAATGAAACTTTGTAAAAGTGACATAATTCGTCGTCGTTGATAATTCTGTCATATCTTGCGGTTTTGCCTTGAATTGAATTTTTGCTTCCTGCACAAAAATTCTTTTAGACCCTTTTAAGTGATATTTTAACGATATTAGGGATTCTATGGGCGTGCAAAGTATTTTTGGATTGTTTTTACAATTAAATTGAAAAGAAACAACCTTTGTCACGAGTTAAAAAAATATATGTTAAAACGAGCTTTAATATCCCTTTAAGATTACTTAATACATGTACCTCAAGATTTTTAAGGCTTGGTTAGTTACTTTTAATTTATCTTATTGTCAAAAAATAATGTACATGTAATGACAATATTAATGCTCATTTGTTTTTTATTTTCTTTTCAAATTGTGTAGTAAAAAAAATAAATCATGCAAGTAGACAAAGTACAACATTACAGTCAAGGAAATTGGCACCGGACCGACGGACCGCGTCCGATAAATTTCCCGGCGGTCCGGTAGTTTTCGTTTTTTCTCTCACCAGACCGACTGTCCGGTAAATTGTTTTGTCAGCCGCTGCCTTTAAGAATAGATAAATCAAGGTTCTCGGTAAATTCAACTTTAATAAAATATATTTCTAATTCTCTTTTATTTGTTATTTTTAGAAAAATTTAAAATAAATAAGATACATATCGTAATTGATAATCACAAGTTTTGGCAAAGACACTAACTATTTACGACAGTTATTGTCGTAAAATTTTGATGTCGTAAAATATTTCATATATATAAATTTGAATTTTTAGGTAATAATTTTTACTGAAAAACAGATACATGTACATGACAAAGACACATACAAAAAAATAAATTTGAAATAACAAGAACAATGTTTACATTTTTTTTCTTCAAAATCCTGTGATTTTTAATGTATTTATGTATCATGTACAATAACAATGTATAAATGTAATATCACATTGTTGTTTATCACTCTAAGCTGTTTGGCAATGATTTATTAAAGGTTGACGGCCTTTTACTTACTAAGTACTTGATTTCATCAACAAATGAAAGTGAACCTTATTGTTATCAGATGTCTATCACACAAACAAACATCATCATACAAATCTAAACATTTTGTAATTATATTATACATGTACACGTATCTCATATAATCTTACAGTATTTATCTTCCTGGTTTAATGTCTACATGTACACGTATCTCATATAATCTTACAGTATTTATCTTCCTGGTTTAATGTCTACATGTATACGTATCTCATATTATCTTACAGTATTTATCTTCCTGGTTTAATGTCTACATGTACACGTATCTTATATTATCTTACAGTATTTATCTTCCTGGTTTAATGTCTACACGTACAACATGTATCTTATATTATCTTACAGTATTTATCTTCCTGGTTTAATGTTTACATGTACACGTATCTCATATTATCTTACAGTATTTATCTTCCTGGTTTAATGTCTACATGTACACGTATCTCATATTATCTTACAGTATTTATCTTCCTGGTTTAATGTCTACACGTACATTTGTATAACATGTATCTTATATTATCTTACAGTATTTATCTTCCTGGTTTAATGTCTACATGTACACGTATCTTATATTATCTTATAGTATTTATCTTCCTGGTTTAATGTCTACATGTACACGTATCTTATATTATCTTACAGTATTTATCTTCCTGGTTTAATGTCTACATGTACACGTATCTTATAAAATCTTACAGTATTTATCTTCCTGGTTTAACTTCTGCATGTACACGTATCTCATATTATCTTACAGTATTTATCTTCCTGGTTTAATGTCTACATGTACACGTATCTCATATTATCTTACAGTATTTATCTTCCTGGTTTAATGTCTACATATGTACATGTACACGTATCTCATATTATCTTACAGTATTTATCTTCTTGGTTTAATGTCTACATGTACACGTATCTTATATAATCTTACAGTATTTATCTTCCTGGTTTAACTTCTGCATGTACATGTATATCATATTATCTTACAGTATTTATTTTCCTGGTTTAATGTCTACATGTACATGTATCT
>MJUT01062886.1:136515-166211 GCA_002080005.1 Gigantidas platifrons
ATCTTACAGTATTTATCTTCCTGGTTTAATGTCTACATGTACACGTATCTCATATAATCTTACAGTATTTATCTTCCTGGTTTAATGTCTACACGTACATTTGTACAACATGTATCTTATATTATCTTACAGTATTCACAAAAAATGTATCTTTCTGGTTTAACTTCTGCATGTACATGTATCTCATATAATCTTACAGTATTTATCTTCCTGGTTTAATGTCTACATGTACATTGTACACGTATCTTATATTATCTTACAATATTTATCTTCCTGGTTTAATGTCTACATGTACATTGTACATGTATCTTATATTATCTTACAATATTTATCTTCCTGGTTTAATGTCTACACGTACAACATGTATCTTATATTATCTTACAGTATTTTATCTTTCTGGTTTAACTTCTGCATGTACATGTATCTCATATAATCTTACAGTATTTATCTTCCTGGTTTAATGTCTACATGTACACGTATCTTATATAATCTTACAGTATTTATCTTCCTGGTTTAATGTCTACATGTACAACATGTAGCTTATATTATCTTACAATATTTATCTTCCTGGTTTAATGTCTACATGTACACGTATCTTATATAATCTTACAGTATTTATCTTCCTGGTTTAATGTCTATATGTACAACATGTATCTTATATTATCTTACAGTATTTATCTTTCTGGTTTAATATCTACATGTACACATATCTCATACTATCTTACAGTATTTATCTTCCTGGTTTAATATCTACATGTACACATATCTCATATTATCTTACAGTATTTATCTTCCTGGTTTAACTTCTACATGTACAAAATGTACATGTTTCTTATATTATCTTACAGTATTTATCTTCCTGGTTTAATGTCTACATGTACATGTATCTTATATTATCTTACAGTATTTATCTTCCTGGTTTAATGTCTACATGTACATGTATCTTATATTATCTTACAGTATTTATCTTCCTGGTTTAACTTCTACATGTACAAGTACATTGTATTTCATATTATCTTACAATATTTATCTTCCTGGTTCAACTTCTACATGTACATGTATCATATTATCTCACAATATTTATCTTCCTGGTTTAATATCTATATGTACAAAATGTACATGTATCTTATATTATCTTACAGTATTTATCTTCCTGGTTTAACTTCTACATGTACAAAATGTACATGTATCTTATATTATCTTACAGTATTTATCTTCCTGGTTTAATGTCTACATGTACATGTATCTTATATTATCTTACAGTATTTATCTTCCTGGTTTAATATCTACATGTACATGTATCTTATATTATCTTACAATATTTATCTTCCTGGTTCAACTTCTACATGTACATGTATCATATTATCTCACAATATTTATCTTCCTGGTTTAATATCTATATGTACACATATCTTATATTATCTTATGGTATTTATCTTCCTGGTTTAACTTATACATGTACAAAATGTACATGTATCTTATATTATCTTACAGTATTTATCTTCCTGGTTTAACTTCAACATGTACAAAATGTACATGTATCTTATATTATCTTACAGTATTTATCTTCCTGGTTTAATGTCTACATGTACATGTATCTCATATTATCTTACAGTATTTATCTTCCTGGTTTAATGTCTACATATGTACATGTACACGTATCTTATATTATCTTACAATATTTATCTTCCTGGTTTAATGTCTACATGTACACGTATCTTATATAATCTTACAGTATTTATCTTCCTGGTTTAATGTCTACATATATACTAAATTCCCCCTAATTAAACAGATCTAGACCATCTTTATTTTCTAACATTACTTCGTTATTTTAATCTATTAATCTTTTGTATTTGTTGATATTTCTGTACTGACTTGACCTACATTTTGTATACAGATCCAAGTCTTCATGCTAACCCACTTGCCCCAAGCCCGGGACAAGTCAAACTGGATTTGGACAAGTGAAAATTATGAAAGAATTTGTTTGAATAAACAGAATTTTTTTCTAATTTTGGCTTTTGGGAAAGTACTGTAGGTAAATAAATTAAGACAAAAACTGATTTCCTTGTGGCATTTATAACAGCTGGGACAATTAGGAGGTACTTTTACTACCTCAGTGTATCTAATTAAGGGATCTAGATCCTCTTTATTTTCTATCATTATTTTGTAATTTTAATTTCATTTTTTAATTTTTGTTTGTTGATGTCATTTTATAGTTTTATATGTGTGTTTGAATATCGATCAGGCGAGGTGTACTCGATACAACATTATGTGATAAAAGTTTTTCAGTGACAGGTCTGTCGTTTTTCTCTGGGTACTCCGGTTTCCTCTACCAATAAAACTGACCGCCATGATATAACTGAAAAACTGTTGAAAGTGGCGTTAAACACCATAAACCAAGTCTATCAATTTTGCATCAAATATAATTAAAATTATAGGACACACACACCACTATGAGACAACAGACAGAATTTTTAAACTTGCTAAATAAATATGGTTAATAATTTTGAAATCCCAGTATTGTATTTCACAACGTCAATACTTAACATAGCACAGAAGTTGACTTGGTAAATTAAATAATTATTAGATACCATCAAAATAACAAAGTGAGATGGCAGTTGTCAACTTAAAACATGGTTATAGCAGTCATCACGATGAGCACCGGTCCTTCGGCCCAAGACTAGTAAAACTTGGTTCGAACCAGAAAATTTTTCAGTTTTTATTAAGAACTATATACAAAATGTATACAGTAAAACTTGCTTATAACGAATTTGTGGGGGCAGCCAAATTTATTTCGTTATAACCGTAATTCGCTATATTGATATAGCGAACTTCGTTATAACATATAACGAATTTGTTATATAATCATATGCAAATCAAGTTATTTTATTTTAATCAAATGCAAACATAGATACATGGACTATACACAATGATTAATCACTTATCTTTAGCAAAGAAATCTTGAATGGTAGACTGTTATTGTTTTTTGGTAAATATATTTTCGATCTTTGTCAAGTATTTAAAAAAAATTTCATCAACATTGTCATATGTTTCTAACGTACGGCGGACAGTGTCAAGTGCAAGTAAACCATCTGCATTTGTTGGAACATCATTTAGTACAGGGTCGTCATCACTTTCTGAATTTTCACCATCGGTGTCCTTATTTAATAGAGAGATCAGACCTCGTTTCAGTTGTCAACAGCAACAACTTCCTCCAATGTGACCCCGATTTCACCTAGTGTATTACTAATGCTTACGAGGCGCGATAAGGGTAGCTCTTCATCGTCACTACCAGATTCACTATCATCCATATTTGTCAGTTCGTTTTTAAATCCACCTTTTTGAAAATTGTTTTTATTGGCCGTATGGGAAATAAAGGTTTTTTTGTTTTTTTTATCAAACATAATTGTACTTAATCTCCTGTAATAACAAGTGTATTTTGGTTTTCCAATTTTTAGGCCCCTAGCACAACTGATGAGAGATTATTTCTCGAAATGCGCATCTTGTGCACCAGACCCGGTATCATAAGATTTTATTATTAAGACATTAATTAGTGTTGGGTAGATCGTAGGGGTGGCGACAGTTTGTCTGTAATTAGTGTTAAAAATGATTAATGACTGTCCTATTGTTTATTTACGACTTGTGAAAATGCAAACAATATTAAATTTACTGGAGAAGCCATGACTTTTAGAATAACTTATAAATTCCTTAAATGTGATCACTAATTAAGAGAATAAACAGTAATTACCTTTATTTGATTTTTATTTGTCAACAAAGTACGACAGGTAATATTTAAGCCAGTGGCAAATATAAATCAATATAAAAATACCGATTATTGATAGTAACAAAACGTTTAGATTTTAACTTCAACTTCGTACTATCCGTGGAAAAAATATATAGATTTGGCTTTTGAGGGACAAAAAAAATGTTTGTTGTAACCGTTAATTCGTACTAACCGAAATCGTTATAAACACACATTTTAATATAGATTTATTAAGCAGTTGGTCGGGGAATAGAAATTAGTTCATTGTAACCGTAAATTCGCTCTAAACGTGTTCGTTATATTCAAGTTTTACTGTATATATTAAAATAAATTCAAGAATTTGATTTGGTCCAGTAAATTAAAATTTTCATTTCGAGGACTGTTATTGGTAGCACAGGGGCCAGATGAGTTTTTTCATGTACTTATATACCTATATACCAACAAGGGTACGAACTAGGCAGTAATCAAAATTTAGGTATGTCTTGTTTAACTGAGTAGAAAAAAATACCAGGAATTTTATACGTATAAAGGTGATATAGACTGAAAGCTGAATATTTTTTCCTTAGAAAAAAACTTATTTAAACCCTGTACGTCCAAAAATAAAAAAGTTACAGCAGACCAAGTCCGTACTTTCTGCTAAAATGGCCAGGTCGGACAAAAGGGTGCCCAGCTAACTTTCACATGACTGGAAGGTTTATCTGCCATGCAATTCATGTATTTACTTGCGACGTCTCTTCCAATCGATAAATTAAATAAAAAATTCCTACCTTTCCGTAGAATTTATGTCCAAATCACTTAGTATTATCCTTTTATCTAATGCGGAATATCTATCATTCTGAACCGCCATCTTTTTTAAATTAAGAATGAAACTGAAACGAGCGTCCTGATTTGTCGATATTTTTGACGACCTTCAACTCGACCAATCAGGACGCTCGTTTCAGTTTCATTCCAGTCATGTGAAAGTTAGCTGGCCACCGCTTTGTCCGACCTAGCCATTTTTAGCAGAAAGTACAGATTTGGTCTGCTGTAACTTTTTTATTTTTGTACGTACGGGGTTCAAATAAGTTTTTTTCTAAAGAAAAAATATTCAGCTTTGTCTATATCACCTTTATACGTATAAAATTTCTGGTATTTTTTTCTACTCAGTTAAACAAGACATACCTAAATTTTGAATACTGCAGAGTTCCTACCCTTGTTGGTATATAACTCATCTGGCCCCTGTGATTGGTAGATGTAATGTATGTCTGTGAATGCAATCATTACTGTGCTAAATGACAAGATTCAATGTTTACACAAAAATTATTAAATTTACAATTTTATAGTATAGTACATTTTTGTATTATACAATATATAATTTTTTTTTAATCAAAGTCAATCAAAATTAAAAGTCAAATTTGCAAGATTATATATCGATCGATTGCTACAATCATTGACCAACAATTTTAATCAGCATGCATTTTTTGGGGGTCAATACAGACCCTGGATCGTTTAACTTAACAGATATTTTGTATCGTTTGAGTTTTCCGTTCGTTTCGTTTGCATGTATTGTTCGTTCGTTTTTCTTTCGTTTGCGTTTCGTGCGTCTAATTTGTTCTTTCGTTTCGTGTATCGTTCGCCAGTTTAATTAGACTAATACACGAAACGATACACGAAATGAACGATACACGAAAAGAACGATACACGAAACAAACCCACGCTACGATTTCCAGTTTAAAATAATTACTACAATTTCAATCTTACTATTACTAAAAATAATTTAATTAAAGTGTAAACAAAATTTTACATATACAAACATGTATTTCCTTTATTTACATGTACCAGTAATTTTGTACAATAAGGGAAACATATTTAATAAATGCATTTTTTCTATAATTGACTCTAGGACAAATAAACAAGAAATCATCTACATGTATGTAAACAAACGCCTCTGGCAGTTTCACCTGGGAAATGCATGCACTGCAGGTGTGAAATGTCAACTCTTACATTTGTAATTTCATTCTAATTAACAATTATATGACCTTTTGAAGCCACACGCCTCTCCGACAGCTTAATCAAGAAAATAACTGATACACCTTAGTCCTACATGTATGTCTGGTTGGAATTGTCAATTCAGAATTCAAATAATTATAAATATTAATACTGTATAATTATATAATTATATAAATATAAATTCTGTATAATTATATAATTAAATAAATATAAATTTTGTTTAATTATATAAATAGAAAGTCATATTTGGAAGTAAAATATATGAGATTTAAAATTTAATCATAAATATAATTATTAAACACATTGGTAATATAAACTATTTAATATAAATTGTATTATCCTATTACTTTACCGACTAATTTATCATTTATATAAATAACTTGCTTATAAAATATAAGATTACTGAAGTTAATCACATGAATTTGCACAAAAGTCATTCAAATAATAACACGATACTATTCGTGTATCATGCGTTCGTTTCGTGTATCGTTCGTTTGGTGTATCATGCTTTCGCTTCGTGTATTCGTTTCGTATATCGTGCGTTTTTCGTGTCGTTCGTTTCGTTTGCGTTTCGTGCGTAGTGTAAACTTATACGATCCAGGGTCTGTATGTATAATGGTGACCGTGTGTGACCTCACAATATCAATGGTCTCTTACAAAATGTAATTCCCATATCAGAATATGGATAGAAATAAATGAGAAATCTTCCATATCTATTGTAGAAAACAATGACATCTTCTATATTTATTGTAGAAAACAATGACATCTTTCATTTCAGTTATTTCGTGGCGGTCAGTTTTATTGGTGAAAGAAACCACTGACCTGTGCAAGTCACTGACAAACTTTATCACATAATGTTGGATTGAGTACACCTCACCTGAGTGGGGTCGAACTCATAACTTTAGTGGTGATAGGCACTGATTGCACAGGTAGATATAAATCCAACTACCATACAATCACGGCCACAAAGGCCCCTTCTCTACAATAATACATGTACCTCAAACAAAAGATATAAATTCTGTTACCGAATTCGTCAGCAATGATTTGTAATTTTTTAATCGTTAATAATTAAAATTATTTTACATTGCAGCAGA
This sequence comes from Gigantidas platifrons, assembly GCA_002080005.1. Lineage (NCBI taxonomy): Eukaryota > Metazoa > Mollusca > Bivalvia > Mytilida > Modiolidae > Gigantidas > Gigantidas platifrons. The sequence goes on from MJUT01062886.1 coordinate 143,362, forward strand.
AAGCTGAAAAATTATCAGAAAATATTTTAATTCTCATTGTAATTGTTCTGCTCCTTTGGGGCGTCGTGATTGACAAAATAAAAGTTGTTGTTATAAATATTTTGACCATTTGAACAAACATTATAACAGGACTGCATTGGTTCCATACACCGGATAGCAAAATATAATAACACACTAGATTTAATATTTTTAATATCTGAACTGAATCATATCTAAAGTAAGAAATTGTGAGAAAACGGAAATCTGTCAGGATTTCAACACTAGTAAAAGTCAAGTCTAAAGATTGCAATAATCTTGTAGCAGTTTAATATTTTAACCCTCTTTTATTTTTAACGAAATTATGTCTTAAACTAGAAATATCACATCATATTGTATTGCTAAAATCACTGAAGCTGACATTGCCGTTGACGACACTGATTTCAGACACTTTTCCTCTGTGTATTCGATTCGACCCTGACCTGAAGTCTGCAATTTTTTTTCTTCTTCAGGTCACGTGCACCTGCTCAAAAATATAGGTCAATTATAGATACGAAAATAAACACATAATAAAAATTGATAAATAAAGTTTAAAAAATATAATGATATACATACTTATACTCTATAGACATAGTATCTGCTTAATTCCTTTCTCCAAACAAACTAATCCTCCAAAGAATGAACAGAAATTATCTATCGAAATGTCGATATCTTTCACGTATATTTCAACTTATTAATACTTTCATCCAAGATGAATATGTCAACAGTTATTACAAATAAACACACACTTTGTCAAGATACAAACAGAAATCTCAAAGATAACAACAACACGGTTTGAATTTCGTACCCCTCCCACGCAGGCAGAGGTCTCGCTAACCTTCTATGACTGGTCGTTTAACTTTAGCCATCGTTTCGTATCAAAATCTTCTTCTTTTTTTTTTTTAAATTAAAAAAAATTATAATTTTGAACAACACCGAATTTTAACGCATGAAATACTTCATGAAGAAAAATAATGATGCTCGGTATTTACAATTTTCAACGTTTTTCCAGAACAAAATAAACAAGAAAATGGTGTAGATATTGATTATTGTAAAATGATGGTAACTAAGTGATCGCTTGCGTAAATTTCTGACGTCAAGCTTCCACGGGACTTTGTAAAAAAAACATATATCCGAAAAAAATATAAAAGAGTGACGTCTTTAGACTTTTTCTTCCATCAATTGTCAAAACTTAATTGAAATTTGGATACAGAAGCTACTGGATCTGTATATGGTGTCTATATGAAAATGGTAAAAAGTGCAATGCCAAAAAATAAAGTCAGAGAATATTTTCTAATATTCAATGTTTTCATTTATTCAAAGATAAACTGGACTCAACAGGGGTCGAAAAGCCTAAGATCACTAAAATCTGACCTTGGTCCATTACACTATTCAGATAGTATCCCATCTTTCTATTGAAATTTGCGGCTCATTTCATGTGTGCTAAGTCAGTTGCTGGGCCTCAAGAATTTTTACTTGCCTACTAAAGTTGTTATTTTAGGAGTCGGTCAACTGACAAGCCAGGCAAAAAATACTTAGTTCTGTGACTGTTTAATTCTTACCTTCCTCAACATTTCATATATCGATGTAACACATTAAGCCGTTGGTTTAAGGGCTTCGAATGGACTCGAGTAAGTCAGTTAACCACATGAGTTAGCCAGTATAGCACTAGCAATCGTATCTCCGTTAGTGTAATGTGTTGTTAATAATGGTGGAATTGTTGGTCATCACTGTTTAAACTTTCTTTCCATAAAAAGTAATGTCCATTTGATGTCTTTAGTTACTGCAGACTATTTTTTTAAGGTGTGAGGCCCTTGGATTGGTCGGGTGACGGGTCACTTCCATACCCTTTCTTCCCATTGTAATTCACAATACAAAATATATACCTCAATGTGCATCGTTAAACTTGTGACCGATCAGTGGTGTAGTCGGCGTAAGGCATTTAAGCACGTGTCTACAAATAGTTTTTCCATGTACATTTTTATTAATAAATAAACCGACACCACTATACAAATTAAGTGATTATATATATATATCTGCTTACACTTGCGCTAGTACGTACCAGCTTAGCTATATAGTAAGTAATTGTACGATGTATCTACACTTTACCTAATACACGGAACGCACTTGTATCACCGCATCATTTCATTAAGAGGGGAGGTTTGGTCCATTAGAGGGGAGGTTTGGTCCATTAGAGGGGAGGTTTGGTCCATTAGAGGGGAGGTTTTGGTCCATTAGAGGGGAGGTTTGGTCCATTAGAGGAGAGGTTTGGTCCATTAGAGGGGAGGTTTGGTCCATTAGAGGGGAGGTTTGTTCCATTAGAGGGGAGGTTTGGTCCATTAGAGGGGGGTTTGGTCCATTAGAGGGGAGGTTTGGTCCATTAGAGGGGAGGTTTGGTCCATTAGAAGGGAGGTTTGGTCCATTAGAGGGGAGGTTTGGTCCATTAGAGGGAGGTTTGGTCCATTAGAGGGGAGGTTTGGTCCATTAGGGGAGGTTTGGTCCATTAGAGGGGAGGTTATTAGAGGGGAGGTTTGGTCCATTAGAGGGGAGGTTTGGTCCATTAGAGGTGAGGTTTGGTCCATTAGAGGGGAGGTTTGGTCCATTAAGAGGGGAGGTTTGGTCCATTAGAGGGGAGGTTTGGTCCATTAGAGGAGAGGTTTGGTCCATTAGAGGTGAGGTTTGGTCCATTAGAGGGGAGGTTTGGTCCATTACAGGGGAGGTTTGGTCCATTAGAGGGGAGGTTTGGTCCATTAACACTAGTTTAGCCCCATCACTTTTTACTGAAGTGCCTGTACCAAGCCAGGAATGTGAGCGTTCGTGTGTTTGTGTGTTATTGATATCGATTTTGCCTCTTTATAAGATTTTTGAAGTTTGATTTTAGAATTCGGTTCCAACAGTGTGGTATTTTAGAATTCTTGCTTTTTATTTTATTTATACAGTTAAATTAGACATAATTTTCTCTTCTTTTTCTTGATAGAGCAAGCTGCAGATTTTTTTCCAACTTAAATATTTCTAAAGTTAATTAATAGGAAGTGTTTAGAAATTAGAAGGTTAAGTCCATTGATAAGATAATTATTCACCAATCATGGACCCACAAGGGGGCACAAACATGATTGACACTTGTGATTAACACGTGAATATGTACACGGAACACAACGTCTTAATGCCATATAGAGTATAGACAATTGACATAATTAACTACATGTATAAGTTTTAATTAGCTGCTTAAGTGCAAAAGGCACCAGGTCACGGTGTTTAAGAAAGTTCAAGTAAATAAAAGTTCTACCTGTACCTAATGTAGATTGATTTTTTTTGTGATTATCGCCATTTTCAGCAATATTTCAGCTATATCATGGCGACTAGTTTCAGTGGTGGAAGAAGCCAGAGTACGCGGAGAGAACCACCAACCATGGGCAAGAAACTGCTTAACTTTATCACTTGCGTCTGCGAGACCTAACGTAGAAAAACAAGCTAAAATAATATGGTTTGATTTATGGTGTTTAACGCCACTTCCAACACTATTTCAGTTATATCGAGGCGGTCAGTTGTATCGAGGCGGTCAGTTATATCGAGGCGGTCAGTTGTATCGAGGCGGTCAGTTGTATCGAGGCGGTCAGTTATATCGAGGCGGTCAGTTGTATTGGTGGGGGAAATCGGAGTACCCAGAGAAAACCACAGACCTGTCGCAAAACCCTTACAAACTTTATCACTTAAGAATTGAATGCATTCTTTTGAAGTTTCATTGGGATATGAAAGCGTTGACCGAAGTACATTTTCAATAGCGCTTCATGTTGAAAATGTAGTTCGATCAACGCTTTCATACCCCAATGAAACTTCAAAAGAATGCATTCAATTCTTATAATTATATTTAAATCACACCAAAATTTAATATAGTTGAATTTTTCGTTGTGAATTTTATTTGTGTTAGATTATTTGCTGTTGGAAATTACTACGCCATTGATTGTTTACATCTGACGTCGTCATGGAGGCACGTGCAAGTTCGGGTTTGAGTTTCATTTGGATGTGAAACATCTCTTTTATAATCATGTGACCACTTCATAACCAATCATATTGTAACATTTCAATAAAAAACGGAAGTAATGTAATTATATAATGTTGTATCGAGTACACCTAGCCATGAACGGGGTTCAAACTCACGATTTAAGTGGTGATAGACACTGCTTCCACAGGTAGTTGTAAATCCAAATACCATACGATCACGACCACGACGAACCTTTACATCGAATAACAACTACCTATATAATCAATGCCCATCATCACTAACGTTGTGAGTTCGAATACCGCTCCTGGCGAGGTGTACTCGCTACAACATTATGTTTTAAAGTTTGTCCGTCACTTGCGACAGGTCGGTGGTTTTCACCGGTCACGCTGGTTTCCTCCACCAAATAAAAAGGGACCGGGTGGCTCAATGAGTTAGGTAGTTGGATTACCTAACAACTCATACAAGCCTATCACCAATACGGCGTGGGTTCGCGCCCGGATTTGTAAATTACAAAAAAGGGTGCACTCGACTCGCATCAGCAAGTGATAAAGTTTACCAGTTGCTTGTTCATGGTCGGTAGTTCTCTGCGGGTACTCCGGCTTCCTCCACCACTAAAACTGGTCGCCATGCTATAGCTGAAATATTGCTGAAAGTGGCGTTAAACACAATAAATCAAATCAAATCAAATCAAATCCACCAATAAAACTGACCGCCACGATATAACTGAAATATTGTTGAATGTGGCGTGCAACACTATTAACCCGTCGACCAATGAAACAATGCACAACGAATAACCCATGCATATTGACCCTCTATTAAGAATTACGTGTATGTAGGTGACCAACCTACTACCGAGATGACAGATCCGGGTATATATAAGTAACGATCTAATGGTTAACCACAGATATCTATACCATGTTTGTAACCTTTTATAAAATGATTTATCATGTACAGGTAAAAATATAATCATACAGGTAAAAAATAATTGTACAGGTAAATCAAGCAATATATAACCTAAAAATAATTGTACAGGTAAATCAAGCAATATATAACCTAAAAATAATTCCGGCTACATCAAACTTATAAACTATACATACATATGTACTTATTAGTGGGACAAGGGACTTATGTTCGTCCTAAAAATAGGTCATATCATAAGTTTGGTTTAAGTTAGGTTTATGGTGTTTAACGCCACTTTCAACAATATTTCTGTTATATCATGGCGGTCAGTTTTATTGTCGGAGGAAACTGGAGTACTCGGAGAAAACAATCGACATGTCGTAAGTCACTGACTTTCTATCAGTATGGGCTGGTGTAATAATTAAAAACTAATGATGTCAATAATATTTTATTGTGTCAATTTTATTTATTGATCAATAATTAACATCTAAAGTCATATTTAATATAGTAGTGGGTACTGTTGGTGATTCCTCTTGGGACACAACACACAGAGCTGCCCCCGCCGCGTAATCGGATGGTGGATGTGTGGAAGTTCTAGATGGGGGGTGGGGGGATCCTGACCGTGGACCGTAATGAGTGTCGTATTCCGAGAACACTATATATATACAATGATTTGTATACTAGTAGTAATACACATCCTTGATATATATTATATATTGGACGAAATTAAATATCAAACTAATACATGTTATCTTATATATAATTATTTGGAATGTAAAATCGTCATAAAATTACATACACGAGAGTATAATATATACTGTGTGCATTTTCATAAATCTAATCTCTTTGTACGTTCAAGAACTCGTATGTAGTCTTAAGAAGATAATGGGCATATTGTAGCCAGGGCAAAATGTTTTTTTTCTCATAGACAACTCTCTATATTTTTCCATTGTTAAACAAACTGCGCTGTTCCGGTTGTCCAATTCCTCACTAATTTCTGCATATTTTTCGTGTAATGGTGTGCTAGATTGTTCTCATCTTTAATATACATGTGTAGGTGTATGGAAATGTCTTGGTATATAATAGGTGTTACTTCGAAGTCCACGATGGCTCAATGAGTTAGGTAGTTGGATTACCCAACAACTCATACAAACTTATCACCAATACGGCGTGGATTCGCGCCCGACTTTGTAAATTACATAAAAAAAAGGGTTCACTCGACCCGCAGCCGCAAGTGATAAAGTTTACCAGTTGCTTGCCCATGTTCGGTGGTTCTCTCCGGGTACTCCGGCTTCTTCCACCACTAAAAAAAAACTAGTCGCCATGATATAGCTGAAATATTGTTGAAAGTGGCGTTAAACACCAAAAATCAACCAATCGAAGTTCATCTCAGTGATGTTAGACTTACGGTCAGGGAGTGAACGACTTGAACCACTCGGAAATGCAGGCCCCTCTTATAAAGCTGAATCTATCTCTTTTATCTCTATCTAAACTGTCAAATTTATCAGTGAATTGACTGACATTTAAGAATCTATCTCTCTTATCTCTATCTAAACTGTTTATCAGTGATTTGACTGACATTTAAGAATCTATCTCTCTTATCTCTATCTAAGCTGTTTATCAGTGAATTGACTGACATTTAAGAATCTACCTCTCTTATCTCTATCTAAACTGTTTATCAGTGAATTGACTGACATTTAAGAATATTTCTCTCTTATCTCTATCTAAACTGTTTATCAGTCAATTGACTGACATTTAAGAATCTTTCTCTCTTATCTCTATCTAAACTGTTTATCAGTCAATTGACTGACATTTAAGAATCTTTCTCTCTTATCTCTATCTAAACTGTTTATCAGTGAATTGACTAACATTTAAGAATCTATCTATATTATCTCTATCTAAACTGTTTATCAGTCAATTGACTGACATTTAAGAATCTATCTCTCTTATCTCTATCTAAACTGTTTATCAGTGAATTGACTGACATTTAAGAATCTATCTCTCCTATCTCTATCTAAACTGTTTATCAGTGAATTGACTAACATTTAAAAATCTTTCTCTCTTATCTCTATCTAAACTGTTTATCAGTGAATTGACTGACATTTAAGAATCTTTCTCTCTTATCTCTATCTAAACTGTTTATCAGTGAATTGACTGACATTTAAGAATCTATCTCTCTTATCTCTATCTAAACTGTTTATCAGTGAATTGACTGACATTTAAGAATCTATTTGAATACATATTCAGTCAAACCTAAAGGTATATTGTCTACCACATTTGTATTTTTTCTATAAAGGTATATTGTCTACCACATTTGTATTTTTTCTATAAAGGTATATTGTCTACCACATTTGTATTTTTTTTATAAAGGTATATTGTCTACCACATTTGTATTTTTTCCATAAAGGTATATTGTCTACCACATTTGTATTTTTTCTATAAAGGTATATTGTCTACCACATTTGTAATTTTTCATACCCAAAATTATTGTTGTTTTCCGTACTGACCTTCATAAAATGAAGATTAAACACCAAATTATTCAAACAACATTAAACAAGCGTGACAATCACGAAGTGTTTGAATCTTAACAGTATTTTCCTTACCTCAAAGCTAAACCCCCGAGAATTCCAAACTTCCGCTTTTACTTTTACTTTCACTTTGAATTTCTGTCATCCGAACAATAATTCCGATAACGATAGTTTTGGGTCTTTTTTGTCAAAAAAAGAACACCAATCGCATATTTTGTAGCATAACTGTTTTATGATAGCTTAAACAAATCATTTATGTACTGTTACAAATTTTCAAAAAAATGGTAGACAATATCCCTTTAAAGGGCACCTTTATATAGCAAATCACTGTCTATAAAGGGCAATCTCCTTTTCCTCATTAATGAATAGTGCATATACTTTTAATCTGTCAATAAGGGACCACAGGGACTCGTTTAATGGACATATTTTTTTAATTATTTTTTTTTAATTATTTTACGTGTTTTTCCTATTTATTGTTTGTTTTTATTAAATCATTATCATTAGCACCTAGATTTTCATGTTTACAGTCAATGTGCAATATACTATCCACATCCATATAGGTTTTTTTAGTATATGGATGTGGATAGTATATTGCACATTGACTGTAAACATGAAAATCTAGGTTTAGGTTTTTTTTAGTATATGGATGTGGATAGTATATTGCTCATTGACTGTAAACATGAAAATCTAGGTTTAGGTTTTTTTTAGTATATGGATGTGGATAGTATATTGCACATTGACTGTAAACATGAAAATCTAGGTGCTAACGATAATTATTTAATAAAAACAGACAATAAATAGGAAAAACACGTAAAATAATTAAAAAAATAATTAAAAAAACATGTCCATTAACCGAGTCCCTGTGTAAGGGACACCTGCTCATAGTGGCGGACTGGGTCGAAAATTACTATCGTGAAAACTTGTAAAAGGGCCCAGTCAAAAGGACCCACTTCATCCCAAAACGTAGTAAAAGGAATCAAAGTGATGGACCATCACCTTGGGGTCCACCGAGAAATTTCCCGGTATCCCGGTGGGCCAGTCCGCCACTGCCTACTCATAAAGACCACATTTTCAAGTTCCCTTGAGTGGCCTTTATTTGTAGGTTTGGTTTAGTTTATGGTGTATAACGTAACTTTCAACAATATTTCATTTATATCGTGGCGGAGGAAACCACCGACCTATCGCAAGTCACTGACAAACTTTATCACATAATGTTGTATCGAGTACACCTTGCCATGAACGGGGTTCGAACTTACAACTTTAGTGGTGAAAAGGCACTGATTGCACAGGTAGTTATAAATCCAACTACCATACGATCACGACCACAACGACCCCCTTCCTTTATATACAGGTTTGACGGTACCCCTCGGCCTTTATCCCCATCTTTAGACTTACCTATATTGTAATGTTATCTTATGTTTCATATTTTCTTTCTTGATTTAGTTTTTTTTTTTTTTTTATTTGACGTGAAAAAAAAATACACTCGAGTGCTTCGTTTCCGTAGAACTCTGGGTGCTAAACTTTTCATTTGATGCCTGTTTATTTGTGCCAAATCTGTGTAAATCTGTGTGTTTGGTGTATGATTACATTCTGTTTGTAGATGTGCGTATTTTATGATTGTATATTTGAGCTTGTATTTGAATAATACAGAAAAAGGGAGATAACTCGTGAATACTTTTTTTTATTAGCAATATCAAGTGCGTCCAATGACACATCTTTCATCACCGTGTCTGATCAGCCTTGATACTACCTGTGGTAAAAAGACAATTAAAGAGCTACCTTTCCGCAGCTATCTTAATGATGTCTGCATGCTTTAATTCTGTAACAGGCACTAGAGGGTTATGGATATGGTGTTTAACGCCACTTTCAACAATATTTCAGTTATATTTTCAGTTTTATTGGTGGAAAAATCCGGATTACATAGAGAAAACAATAAACATACCGTAAGTCACTGACAAACTTTATCACATAATGTTTTAAAGAATAAACGTCATGAGCGGGAATCGAACTCACAACTTGAGTGGTGATAGGCACTGATTGCATAGTTTTTCGTTGTATATCCAATTACAATAAGATCACGATCACGATGGGTTGTCACAGGCACTGGACCCTATATCTATAAAACAAAATCCATAGTCAATGTTTTTTGTCGGTTGATAATACAATTGTATATATCATAGCATCCATCGACATTTTTTTTCTTACTGTTGACGGAATTTTTAATGATTTAGCGTTGAATGTCGATAAAAAGCTTATTAGAGCTTATGTTTATTGTTATTTAAAGGCATACAGGCTGTCAGAATTGATTTTGTTTTATATTAAAAGTTGCCAATATTCGATGTTTCATACTAATTGCAGTTGAAATTTTTCATAATATCATACGTAAATAGCCTAGAACGAAGGAAATACGTAGCTGTTTTATTTTCTTGAATCCAGTAAAGAATCAAATGTTTACCCGCGCAATATTCACACGACCTGACAGTGAACTCATTCGGGAAAGTGTTTGCGCATGTGCGAAATTGTTTGTTGATGAAGAAAGCACATAGCACAAATCGAATCGTGAAAGAACGAAAACATTGACGGATTCTATACGAAAACGACACAAAAAGGAGGATTCAGCAAGCTTTGTGTAAAAATTAAATAAAAGAATGTTATACCGACCTACTCCATTTTTCAACACGTAAGCATAATTTAGTATCTTTTTTCGGCCGAATCGTATTTTGACAGTAGAATTGCATCGTAGTTTTTTATAAATATATTTTTTTTCAGGAGAAAACGCGAGGTGATATCTCTTTTAAATTAGAGACTAAAATAATGAAAAAAAATACATATAATCAAGACAATTCAAGTGTTGTCAATAATATGCAATACAATTTGTTTACAGTTTTACCTTTATCGGGTCCCTTTGCAGAGTTTGGGTTTATTTTTATTGATTTCATCACGTATTTCCGATTTTAAGTGTCCTTCTTACTAAATACCATTATATAATATTAACTGATTACACCGGAATCCAATTTCATATATATATTTCTTAAATGATATTAATTCTAACAAATTGACATGCAGCATGCTTCCTGGCTATTTATAGCAGTTATCAGTATTCGGCAAACTTCGGAAAAGCAGCCGACTTATAATTAGGTCGTGTTAATGGCGATTTTATCAACAGACATTCGAATTCTTTTCACTAATGACGACATTATAACACATTTTTTAAACCTGGCTCCTTGTTCAGAACATTTTATTAGTATAAAACATCGAATATTGGCAACTTTTAATATAAACACACACAAAAAATTATGACAGCCTGTATGCCTTTTTAATATGACAAACTAAAAATAAAACGCTATGTATTTGTGAATGCCTGTGACTCTGCTTGCTTATATATATAAATAAGTTTCAGTCAGTCGAGACCAATTTGCCATTAATAAGAACTGATTGATTGATTGATTGATTGATTGATTGATTGATTGATTGATTGATTGATTGATTGATTGATTGATTGATTGATTTCCTCGTTCATGACTTGTCACCGAGTTTGTAATAAAAACAGAGATATTAAATTTAGTGCGCACGTCGCGTTTCTGTTATAACCTTCATCAAGTACGCTCAAAATTGAGGTTCGCGCCCGGTTTTGTAAATTATAAAAAGGTTGCACTCGACTCGCATTCGCAAGTCATAAAGTTTACCAGTTGCTTGCCCATGGTCGGTGGTTCTCAATGGGTACTCCTGCTTCTTCCACCACTAAAACTGAGCACAATAAATAAATCAATCAATCAATCTCAAAATTGAAAAATTGGAAAGCCAAATAATTTAAATTTACACGACGGGTGCCACACGTGGAACAAGAACTGGTTACCCTTCCGATGTACATGAACTGGTTACCCTTCCGATGTACATGAACTGGTTACCCTTCCGATGTACATGAACTGGTTACCCTTCCAATGTACATGAACTGGTTACCCTTCCGATCTACATGAACTGGTTACCCTTCCGATCTACATGAGTTCACCCCGTTTTTTTAGTAGAGTTTGTGTTGCTCGATCTTTAGTTTTCTGTGTAATGTTTTGTGGTTAAGTCTGTATTTTGTTTAGTAATAGCTACATCTACATTTTATACATCCTGATCAGTCGAGCATGTTTACGCCTGCCTTCAAGAACTGTGTCAGTTTAAGCGTTGTAACATGATGTCAGTTATAGCAGAGACAGCAAATGACAATTTCACAGTCTGTAGTTATCTACCGTACTCGAGGTGGGCACCAATCGGCAAACCTCGGGTGAGTCCGCTTCTCTTCCTCAATCCCTCGGCTGTAATACGGTATTTGATATGCGTCTACGCGTCACATTTCTTCGCCGTGAGACCGTATCACTTCAATCAAACATTGCGCACCGCGAATAAGTTCTAAAATGGTTACACTACTGACTAGATGAGTGTATAGAGTTTGCTTTGAAAAATAGTGGTCTTTGATGAAGGTACGGAATCAGCCGACATTGCGACGAATGAAAATATATTATTATTGGACGAATATTCGAAAGTGAAATTACTTTAATACCTCCTTCACTGAAGATTTCCGAAAGTAGTTCCAATGGGAACTATCGTAATACGGACGAGGTCTGATGAAGGTACGGAATCAGCCGAAGTTGCGACGAGTGAGGTGGGCACGTCATTTAAAAGAATTAATCAATAATGAAGACATGGACATGTACAACAAATAGAGGGCGGGGAACAATTAGTATTGTCCCGTCTCCCACATTTTGTATTTGTTTTCTGACACACGGGATTTCAACAGTCATCACAAGAAATGTCACCCGAATCAACATATATTTAAGAAATGAATCATGGAAGCCAGAATGTGTTTTGAGTTTTAACATGGATTGGCGGATATTAGTATTCACTAATACGGCGTGGGTTCGCGCCCGGCTTTGTAAATTACAAAAAGAGTGCATTCGACTCGCAGCCGCAAGTGATAAAGTTTAGCAATTGCTTGCCCATGGTCGGTTGTTCTCTCCGGGTACTCTGGCTTTGTCCACCACTAAAACTGGTCACTATGATATAGCTGAAATATTGCTGAAAGTGGTGTTAAACACCAAATATCAATCAATCTATCTATCTTACTCACTTATTACATAATCATAATTATTACATTGTATTATGATTTTTCCCACGTTTTACTTTTGGTTCATTGTTCTTGTATATCGTAGGTTTAATATTATTTGCACACGTTGTAAAGCAGGCAAGAATAGACTCCCTAAAGGATAACCAGAATAATCCAATTGGCGTCGATCACTCTGAGATGGTTGTCGATAGAGGGTGTTGTAAAGCAGGCAGGAATAGATCCCCTAGAGTATAACCAGAATAATCCTGTTGGCGTCGATCACTCGGAGATGGTTGTTGATAGAGGGTGATGTAAAGCAGGCAAGAATAGATCCCCTAGAGAATAACCAGAATAATCCAGTTGGCGTCGATCACTCGGAGATGGTTGTTGATATAGAGGGTGATGTAAAGCAGGCAAGAATAGATCCCCTAGAGAATAACCAGAATAATCCAGTTGGCGTCGATCACTCGGAGATGGTTGTTGATAGAGGGTGATGTAAAGCAGGCAGGAATAGATCCCCTAGAGAATAACCAGAATAATCCAGTTGGCGTCGATCACTCGGAGATGGTTGTCGATAGAGGGTGATGTAAAACAGGCAGGAATAGATCACCTAGAGTATAACCAGAATAATCCAGTTGGCGTCGATCACTCGGAGATGGTTGTCGATAGAGGGTGATGTAAAACAGGCAGGAATAGATCACCTAGAGGATAATCAGAATAATCCAGTTGGTATATTACACTGGCGTCGATAACTCGGAGATGGTTGTCGATAGAGGGTGCTGTAAAACAGGCAGGAATCGCTCCCGTAGAGAGTAGCCTTAATAATCCAGTTGATATATCACACGATTGTCGGCAGGGTACAGTTGCTCCCCCCTCCCCGGTATCACTCCAGTTAACTAGAGATTATAATAGGAGTAATATAATTCCGAGAACCAGTTAAAGGGGTGTACGGTAAAGTTGTACCTAAACTACAAATTAATTCATACATTGTCACTTTGTCACTTATATCAAATTTCAGGTGAAACCTGCATAAAAGTTCATAATTTTGAAAGTATTGTGGTCGCCATTATGACTTGGTTACCCATTACGTCATATCTGTTTCGTAAATCACTACGGATATGTTCCTTCCGTTTGTCGTAATCACAACCCGACCCATTCCTCCTTCATGACTTATCATCGGTTTTGTAACCAGTGTAACACGACGGGTGCCACATGTGGAGCAGGAACTGCTTACCCTATCTGAACACCTGAGTTCGTCCTCGGTTTTTAGTGAGATTCCTGTTGCTCGATCTTTAGTTTTCTGTGTAATGTTTTGTAGATCGTTGTTCTGTCCTTTTTCTTTTTGTCATTGTGTTGTCTATCCTTCTTCGATCTACGACTTCTGGATTAAGCATTTGGTATCTTCAAACTTTTCTCATTTTACTTAAAATAGAATGCTATGGGGTTTATTTAAGAAATTATTCATGGGGGCTTGAATATATACTGATTTTACCACGGCCCTTTATGTCAAATATTTTACCACGAGCGATAGCGAGGGGTAAAATATTCGCATAAAGGGCCAACCCGTGATAAAATCAATATATACATGTACTAGTATTCACGCCCCCATGAATTATTTCTATTCTAATAGGACCAATACGATATTTGAACAGCCAAAACAAATTATGACGTTGCCGATCAGCTGGTATACCAATATACGCATATTTTACCACGGGTTTTGACCCAAAGCGTTTGAAGGACGTCATATTAGAATTAGTAATATTTCTCCTATATATGATAGTATGTCATGCTCCTTTGTGATCATGATTAGTAGTATGATCGTCCACATGATTCTGATCATGTAAACAAAACAACCACGGAACCGTAGCTCTTAATGGCCTTTTTACCATAGAGATATACGATAAAAAGATAAAGACCGTTCTAAGGGCCTCGGTATCGCAGCTAACAAGCAAAACAAACAAACGAATGACATATTGCCAATTAAAGACACACCATAAGGAGCAATATAATAAACAATTATTACAAAATTACACGCGATTTTCTACCTATAATATTAACCGTGGTTAGCAACAATCCGTCATCAACGTCATTATCACGTAATCCATCAGAAACTTACCATGATGATATCGGTCACAATACTTGCAATAAACAAGTCATTCATTTTTATATAAAAAATTAAAAAAAATAATAAAAAAAAACAAACAAACAAACAAACAAACTAAAATTAGAAAGAAAGAAAAAAAAGTGATGGTCAACAAAACAACCAATCAGCAAAATAAACAATGACTTCTCATATCAAATCACAAAAGACCATGCCATGTAGCGTTGTAAATATAGGTCACTTAAGTGTACCAACAGTTCCCCCACCCAGTGTAGAGTTTTAGATAAGTTAAAAGTTTCACGATATGACTAATCACCATTAAGAATTATAAGCCGTAAACCGAAGGAGGAGGGACAATACAATGGCCAAAAGGAAAAGGAAAAACAATGATCCTCTAAGTACAACGCTGACAACTAAAGATTGAACAACACCACTGAAAACTCAATGTTACGGAAGTAGTTCCTGCTCCACTAGTGACACCCGTCGTGTTACTCTTGTATAGGTATAATTCCATGGCAACTTTAAGTAGCAATATATTACTATATAAAGATGTGTAGAAATAAGTCTACCTGTATTATAAAAAAGTTACAGCTTTAGTGTTACTCATGTCAAGATCTAGACCTCATTTTGAACAATAAGATTCCAATTTATTTAGATAAATGAGTGAGATAGAACGAGCGATTTCATTGGGTAAACCTCCACATTGGACAAATCAGACCAATGGTTTCATATCCATTCATTTTGTTGAGAAACGGTCCGTTCTAGAAGGCGAAAGCGAGACAATAATCAAATACATTATGCCATAGGCTATAAAGGGTATACCCGCCCTGCGATGGAACGATTTTTTGTATATATATATTTAGGAAGCCGAACTTGGCTTAGAATTCAGTATTTTTGCGCTTCCAGACAGATGAAGCGACCGTGTCACAGTTGTCTGGGAGAAATGTTGTTTTTCCTTCCATTTAAAGTTCGCGGGTTTGTGGCTAATTAAGAAATGAGCAGAATAAGATACAGTTTGAGAAAATTAACCCAGTAACACAAACCTCTTGTTTAAAAATAAAAGAAAGAAAGAAGAGTGAGTGATTGTAGGTTAACGACAATTCAGCAATTTTTCATCTATATCATGGCGAGAACAAGTTAATTTTCAATGAGATGACGATAAAAAGAAAGAAGATGTAATTTCACCAGTGCCGGATTTACCTATAGGCTTGATAGGCTGAAGCCTATGGATTTACCTATAGGCTTGATAGGCTGAAGCCTAGGGATTTACCTATAGGCTCGACAGGCTGAAGCCTAGGGCCTCAAGATTTAGGGGGCCTCCGTCCAAGGTGTTTAATATTTTTAACACTTTTATTGCACTTTCACACTTATGCTGTCATAACGTACTATGTTTAAACAACCCTGGCTTTAGTAATTTTCCGGCTTACACAGTTTCAGAATATGGTAGAATTTAAAAAAAAACCTCATCATCTTTGCCTTTATTGAAATTGATTCAACACACTTCCATCTTCCTTCAGTCCTGAAGGTGGGGAATTGGGAGGGGCCTCACAAGTGGAGTAGACTAGGGCCTCTATAAGCCTTTTCTGTGTAGTGTTTGTCGATCACTGTCTTTTTATCTCTTTTCTTTTGCCATTGTATTTATTGTCTGTCCTTTGATTTACGACTGCTAGCTACCCCTTTGGTATCTTCAAACTCTTCTGACTTACCCCACGTGTACCTACCGCACCAAGCAAATTTTCATTTGAAGCTAACATGATGAAGAAGAAGAAGAAGAAGAAGAAATATAATTTGGATATTTTCTAGATAAAAATTGAAATAATAAAAATGATCCCTGTCATTATTGTAAAATAATTAGTCAATATCAATACTCGTATGGTTGTGTATACATTCTCGAGTACATTAAATTCAGCCTTTGACGTCATAGCTCGCGCTGGCGGGAAACAATTTGTGTCGTCTGCAATCGTTGACAGATCAATGGCGGAAGAGATGTGTTAACAAGCTTAACATGTAGAAGGCGTTTAATAATGACAAAAGTGGAGTCAACAGATGACGAAGATGGTAAACAAATATAATTAATTTAAACGACCAGCGTATATCGTAGATACGTCAATCAATTGACAGAGTGTGGGGATCAACGGAATCAATTTGTGCTTTGGGGAGGGACACTCACTAATGTACTGTTACCTATTTATTTTTATATGAAATATGGCGTCATTTCACCTGTGGGGGTATTCCCTGTCTGACACATGTTGACCAATTTGGTTCGGTATTCTGTTTTCGAACGTAATTAATTAGGGAACAGACAATGAACTTTTCATGAAGAAAAGTGAAGGATTTCCCGTCTCCATAGCTTTAGAGACATTGAAATAAATTGCCCTGAAAAATATTAAAAAAAATAAAGATAAAAGATTCAAACAATGAATAAACAATTTGACACTGCACCTTCAAAGAACTTTTTTTTGGCAACATTTTACAAAAAAAATACCGGTTTATCATGTTAAAATATAATCTGATTTTTACACACACGCGCGCACACACACATACACACGATGTTGCTTTCAAAACATATATTTTTTCTCAGATTTGATTTTTGGTGTTTTAACGCCACTTTCAACAATATTTCATCTATATCATGGCGACCAGCTTTAGTGGTGGAGGAAGCCGGAGTACCCGGAGAACAACCGACCATAGGCAAGCAACTGGTAAACTTTATCACTTGCGGCTGCGAGTCGAGTGCACCCTTTTTTGTAATTTACAAAGCCGGGCGCGAACCCACGCCGTATTGGTGATATGCTTGTATGAGTTGTTAGATCCAGCGACCTTACTCATTGAGCCACCCGGGCCCCTCTCATCTTTTTAAGAAATAATCAAATTGTAAATGCGATATTCATACACCTTTAGTTGGCAGGAATTGAATTATTGATGTGTAAATTCGATTTTGGTTTTAATAGTTTATCGACGTGTAAACTCGACCACGTGACTGGCAAACCCCAAAAGTTAAATTTGTGAAAGAAAGGTCCCGAGTGCTCATGACATCAATAAACCTGTTCAAAATCGTATTAAACAACTAGAATGCTATTTACGAGTAACAATAACACATCTTAATTTTTTTTTGTATCATTGTATATTCAAGCACGGGAATCGGAAATAATAGCAAATATGATTGGTTGGATTATGGTATTTAACGCCACTTCCAATAATATTTTAGTTATATCGGGGCGGTCAGTTTTATTGGTGGAGGAAACCGGAGTACCCGGAAAAAACCAACGACCTGTCGCAAGTCACTGACAAACTTGACCACATAATGTTGTATCGAGTAAGCCTCGCCATGAACGGGGATAGAACTCACAACTTCATTGGTAATACTAGTAGGCACTGATTGCACATGTAGCTGTAAATCCAACTACTATACGACCACGACGGCCTCAATATAGCAATGTGCTGAATATAGAGTGCAATACAGTCATTGTTTGCAGGTTATAGTGTGTGATTAAGTCACTGCTCGCCGGTTATAGAGTGTGATTAAGTCACTGTATACGGTTTATAGAGTGCAATGCAGCCGTTCGCAGGTTATAGAGTGATTAAGTCACTGTTCGCCGGTTATAGAGTGATCAAGTCACTGTATACGGTTTCTATAGTGTGATTAAGTCACTGTATACGGTTTATAGAGTGCAATGCAGTCATTGTTCGCCGGGTATAGAGTGTGATTAAGTCACTGCTCGCCGGGTATAGAGTGTGATTAAGTCACTGCTCGCCGGTTATAGAGTGTGATCAAGTCACTGTATACGGTTTATAGAGTGCAATGCAGTCATTGTTCGCCAGTTATAGAGTGTGATTAAGTCACTGTTCGTAGGTTATAGAGTGTGATTAAGTCAGTGCTCGCCGGTTATGGAGTGTGATTAAGTCACTGCTCGCCGGTTATAGAGTGATCAAATCACTGTATACGGTTTATCGAGTGTGATCAAGTCACTGTATACGGTTTATAGAGTGCAATGCAGTCACTGTTCGCAGGTTATAGAGTGTGATTAAGTCACTGTATACGGTTTATAGAGTGGAATAGTCATTGCTCTCCGGGTATAGAGTGTGATTAAGTCAATGTTCGCAGGTTATAGTGTGATCAAGTCACTGTGTACGGTTTATAGAGTGGAATACAGTCATTGCTCTCCGGTTATAGAGTGTGATTAAGTCAGTGTTCGCGGGTTATAGAGTGTGATTAAGTCACTGTTCGCGGGTTATAGAGTGTGATTAAGTCACTGTTCGCAGGTTATAATGTGATTAAGTAACTGATTAGTGTACACGGGTTTAGTTCTCGTATACGAGTTATATAAAATTCAGTCACTGAATCCGATTTTACAGTTCAATTCAGTCACTGTATCCGATTTTACAGTACAAATCAGTCACTGTATCCCATTTTACAGTACAAATCATTCACTGTATGCGGTTATACAGTGCTACAGGTAAAGCATCCTACCTTGACATTCGTTCTTCATTCCCTTATTCGAATTCCTGAAATCCTAAAAACCAAATACATGTAAATTTGGTGCGTCAATTTACAAGGAATATTGATATAAAAAAAATGGAAACGACCTGGTTTGATTTGTCTTTAATGAAGGATCTGTAGGGCATTCACTTTGTAAGAAAATAGATAATTAAAGAGCTTAAGAAGCGAGGGTAATTCACTGCACTCTTCTCTTCAGCAAATAATGTTATGCTGACGTCAGTGAAACAGAAATCGATCGTCTGCCGATCTCTTACAGTTATGTCAATTGGAAGTAATTAAGGCATTTATATATTAAATAGGTCACGAATAATGACGTAGAAAAAACGCGGGTAAACAACTGCAGTTCAGACTGGTGGGAGAGGTGAAGGTCATATTATAATTTCATCACTTATGAGGCACCTTGGGGATTTGCTCTGATTAATTTCCTTTAAAGAGCCTTGGTTTATTTTTAGATTTTATCTGTAATATGTTAAATAGCATGTACCTATTTCAGATATATTTCACCAGAAATAGAATGAATTCAATGGTAATAAACAAAATATCGTATGACACCCCCTATGTTACACCGCACCCCCTCATGCAGTATTCCTTCTTCCCGGGTGCTATCAGGACATGGAACACACTACCTCAGCAACTGGTCAGCATGACTTCCCTGGAGGGTTTCCGACAGGCCCTGGCCAATATCACCATTGCACCATAGAACTACTCCTGTTTTTAATTGTATATACTGGTCATTTTAATTGTACATAAATATATAAGGGGGAAGTTTTATTGTGTCATACGAACAGTGTGATTATACTCAACCATGAGTCCTGCACTTGCAGAAGAAGAAGAAGAATTTTGAATTTTCAAATACCTTTATTTTAAAAACATAATATCACAGACAATTGAACACAATAGGTATTCAAAAAATTCATTTAACATAAAATACAATATATCGAAATGGTTATATTAGTTATAGATAAGCTTTCTTTACAAATTTAGAAAATACATTTACTTTTGTACTTTAGCAGCCAAAATAAAACAATATAATATGATAATACTAGAAGAAGACGACTACCGGTATTTGACTGGAACCGGCTATCACAGGCTGTCCACAGCGGATATCTAATAGTCTGTCGGTTGAAACATTCAAGGCTGCTATCTCTTCCATCACAGGCTGTCCACATCGGATATCTAATAGTCTGACTTTTGAAACATTCAAGGCTGCTATCTATTCCATCACAGGCTGTCCACATCGAATATCTAATAGTCTGACGGTTGAAACATTCAAGGCTGCTATCTCTTCCATCACAGGCTGTCCACAGCGGATATCTAATAGTCTGACGGTTGAAACATTCAAGGCTGCTATCTCTTCCATCACAGGTTGTCCACATCGGATATCTAATAGTCTGACGGTTGAAACATTCAAGGCTGCTATCTCTTCCATCACAGGCTGTCCACAGCGGATATCTAATAGTCTCTCGGTTGAAACATTCAATTCTCTTCCATCAAATACTAATTTAAAATGTATAAAACTAATGTACTCCTCCCTCAGACATAGGTCGTGACCTCAGACGATTGTGGCTTTCCTGTTTAGGACCTTTGGTTTACATGTTCCCAGAGAATATAAATTATTTTGTTTTCCAATCTTTTGAGCATACCTAATGAAGGTTATTCTAGGAACGTGTCGTGTGCACTAAATTTGATACCTATGTTTTTATGATGAATTCTGTAAATAGTTTTAACCTTTTTCAGTTGTCATGGGCAACATCAATTGTTGAAGGGATCTATATATAATTTGGTAGAAGAAGTAGAATTTATTAAATAATATTTCACCTGGTTACCGAATGGGTATGACATTCCAGTTTCCAAAATGTTGTGCAAACGGACCCCATTGGAAATAAGGTGAAAGGCTTTCATGGATTATCCTTGGTTGACGATTATCAACATTTAATTAAGTGTCATTAACACCTCATTTAATAATTAAATCTTAAGTTTTATTTTTAATGAATTAGACAATTTAAATCACTTGTGTGGATTGTTGATATATTTTTCACCTAACTATATTTGACCATTTACCTTTACATAACCAGCAACCAATAAATGATCTTTAATCTCACTTTCAAGTATATTGATGATGCTCTGTCCATTAATAATCATGCTCTTGTACTGTCCATGTTTATGTTGCCATTCATTTTTGATTGATTTTTTGGTGCTGAACGCCACTTTCAGCAATATTTCAGTTATATCATGGCGACCAGTTTTAGTGGTGGAAGAAGCCGGAGTACCAGAAGAGTACCACCGACCATGTGCAAGCAACTGGTAAAATTTATCACTTGTGCCTGCGAGTTGAGTACACCCTTTTGTAATTTACAAAGCCGGGCGCGAACCCACCCCGTAGTGGTGATAGGCTTGTATGAGTTGTTAGGTAATCCAGCTACCTAACTCATTGAGCCATCCGGGCCATCTGTTCAGGTGTTTATCATTTGTTTATACACTGTATATGTATTGCCTTTGGAGATCCAAAGAAGGGAGGTTTGTGATACCATTAACTGATTCAACTCTTCCATATTTCTGTGCCTGTCCCAAGCCAGAATTCTTTAGGTAAGAATTGATTGTTCATGTTGTTGATATTGATGGAGTTGTTGACCATCACTGTATAAACTGTCTTTTCACAACATGAGATTTTCCCATATTCAGCAGTACTATAAACGGACTTAAGAATGTTTGAAGATAACAAAGGGTAAACAGAAGCCGTAAATCAAAGGAAAGACAAGACTTTGACCAAAAGAACCAGAGGCTCAGCCCACTGAGCCTGTATCGCTCACCTGACAATAGAATGATACTGAAGCAAATTTCAAAGGGAGATAATCATTACTTTAACTGTTTTCTATATTTATGAATAAAAGATAATGTCTTTCGGCCAGGTGAGGTAAAAAATTATGAAAAAAGGGCAATAACTCCTAGACGGGTAATAAGATTTACTTCAACATTGCAGGGCATGTAGATCTTGACAAGCTGAACATGTTTTCAGTTTAGACTTAACATTTATCTCTTATAGTTTTTGAAATAAAGGACGAAAAGTATTAAAATTTTGAAAATTTGATGAAAAAAGGTAAATAACTCCAAAATGGGTAATGGGATTTATTTCAAAAGTGCAGGGTAGGTAGATCGTGACATGCTGCACATTTTTGCAATTTAAATTTAGCATCTATCTCTTATAATTTTTGAAATATAAGACGAAAAGTATTAAAATTTTAAAATTTTTATGAAAAAAGGGTGATAACTCCAAAATGGGTAATGGCATTTACTTCAAAATTGCAGTGTAGGTAGATCTTGACATGCTGCACATTTTTGCAATTTAAACTTAATATCTATCTCTTATAGTTTTTGAAATAAAGGCAGAAAATTATTAAAATAAAAAAAAAAAATTGATGAAAAAAGGGCAATAACTCCAAAATGGGTAATGGCATTTACGTAAAAATTGCAGTGTAGGTAGATCTTGACATCCTGCACATTTTTGCAATTTAAACTTAATATCTATATCTTATAGTTTTTTGAAATAAAGGACGAAAAGTATTAAAATTTTGAAAATTTTGTGAAAAAAAGGAAATAACTCCAAAATGGGTTATGGGATTTACTTCAAAATTGCAGTGTAGGTAGATCGTGACATACTGCACATTTTTGCAATTTAAACTTAACATCTATCTCTTATAGTTTTTGAAATA
>MJUT01062886.1:185107-197241 GCA_002080005.1 Gigantidas platifrons
AGATCTAGAATAGCCCTTGTATAAACAGGAGGTCGTCTGTGATGGCTGAAAAAAAAGAAGAAGATATTAAGATCTAGAATAGCTCTTGTATAAACAGGAGGTCATCTATGATGCCTGAAAAAAAGAAGAAGATATTAAGATCTAGAATAGCCCTTGTATAAACAGGAGGTCGTCTATGATGGCTGAAAAAATTAAAAATAAACAGATTATCAAATAATTTCTGCATTAATAAACGGGATTTTAAACAAAATAATAACGTAGCATTTATTTTTCAAAAACATTGAATTACATATGTAATTTGCAATATAAAAGAAAATTATATGTTTAGTTTAGTTTATTGTGTTAACGCCACTTTCAACAATATTTCAGCTATATCGTGGCAGTCAAATTACATGTAGATGTGACAATGAAAAAAAATGCATCTGAAACACATGTAAAAATCCAAAGTTCACAAACTTCTATTTTGGAGTTTACTAGAGTAATGGTTGATATACAACCTCAACTGTGGTGCTATGGTTAGCATGCTTGCCTCGAGTGCAGTAGATCTTTGGATCAAGCTCCAGTCAGGTCAAATCAGAAACAATAAAATTTGGTATTTGCTCCTTCTCTGCTAAGTATTCAGCTTTAAGGAGTGAGGGCAAAGACTGGTTGGCTCTGGGTCACGATAATATACCTGAGAGGAGTGACATGTCTACCCACAGACTGTTGTTTCAGTCAGCTAGCACTTTAAAGATCCCATTAAGAATGTCGGTCTAGTATAAAGCAGACATCATCATCATTTCTGTTCTCGCTGAAGAATTGCTCATTTGACGTGAAATAACAATAAATCATTACTTTGTTTGTCATTATAGTCATATATTTATTGTAATTTTTATCTTTTCTTTATTTTGTATACCTGTGTCTTGTAGTTACACTGTATCTTAATTCTTCTGCTGAAGGATCTGAGTCCAGACATACATTCATACTACAAAATAAAAAATAGTCAATCAATCAATCAATAAATAAAATATGTTTATGCCTTTTTTTCTAGTTTGTCACACAAAATAAAAGTTAAAAAAAACACATAAAAATGCATAGTTATAAAGATGTCTTAACATATCAATTGTGAATAATCAAGGGTCTATCATCGTCAGTTCTAATTATTTGACTTGATTTGATTTTTGGTGTTTAACACCACTTTCAGCAATATTTTACCTATATCATGGCGACCAGTTTCAGTGGTGGAAGAAACCGGAGTACCCGGAGAGAACCACTGACCATTGGCAAGCAACTGGTAAACTTTATCACTTGCGATTGCGAGTCGAGTGCACCCTTTTTTGTAATTTACAAAGCCGGGCACGAACCAACGTCATATTGGTGATAGGCTTGTATGAGTTATTAGGTAATCCAACTACATTACTCATTGAGCCACCCAGGCCCTTTTTTGTTCTTTGAATTATGTAGTGATAATGATTTTTATCTATAAACTTTAAATATTAGATCATTATGTATCTAAAAGGAATGAATCTAAAACAATCTTAGTACACATACACAAGAGCTGTCAAAGACTGAGTGAAAAAATGGAAACATTTTTTGCAGTGTGGGGAGATAAATCTACTCACTTGTCAAGAGAAAATAGACTCCATAACTGTTTCTTACTGATACCAACAGCGCTACCATAACAACGGGCATCTGTGACAGCCATGACAGGAAATACACCAGTTGTCAACACATGACACAGATGTTGTGGTTCTGTTGCAGTAGGGTGAGATACTGAACCTGAAAATAAAAAACAGGATTAAACTTAAAATTTTCAGTCATTTCAGTTTCATTCAAATTTCGACAGCTTTTACCAATGATGTCATGTGATATGACTAAAATAGAAATATCATGTGATGTTGTTAATATATCAATGATGTCACGTGACAAGGCTAAAATATCAATGGTGTCATGTGACATGGATAAAATATCAATGGTGTCATGTGACATGGCTAAAATATCAATGGTGTCATGTGACATGGCTAAAATATTAATGGTGTCATGTGACATGGTTAAAATATCAATGGTGTCATGTGACATGGATAAAATATCAATGGAGTCATGTGACATGGCTAAAATATCAATGGTGTCATGTGACATTGCTAAAATATCAATCATGTCATGTGATATCATTTTCTTCTTTCTAACATGTTACTGTAACATTTGAATGATACCAATCCATCAAAATAATAATTTAACAGATAATATTATTTATAGGATTAGTGTTATGGTGCTTAACTCCACTTTCAACAATATTTCAATTATATCGTGGCAGTCAGTTTTATTGGTGGAGGAAACCATAGTGTCGCAAGTCAACGAACAAACTTTATCATACAATGTTATATCAAGCACACCTCACCTAAGAGAGATTCAAACTCACAACGTTAGTGGTGATAGGCACTGATTGCACATGTAGTTGTAAATAAAAAGTATTATTTATAATATATGCTTACCTTCAGGTGTAATTAATTTATATGATACAGCAAACTGGTACTGGACACGTCTGACTGGCTTGACTGTCGCCATGATGGTATGTTTAGACCGAGCTGGTAAAATTCCTTCCATTCTTTCTAGGTGAAGAGCTATAAATTAAATTAATCATATTAATTTCTGCAGGAAATATGTTCTATAAATAGTCTACAAAGGGATTCTCCTCTATTAATATCATGTTCTATAAATAGTCCAAAATGGGATTCTCCTATTTTAATATCAATTTATATGGCTGACAAATCCTACCCTTGATGATTTCACCAGAAGGAGGTGGTCATCTACTTAATTAATGTACAGGTAGAACTCCCTCTCAAAGTAACATATAAAATAATACTATGATATATTCCTTTAATAGTCAGTAAAGGGAATCCCCTCCACATATGGTATCATCCCGGGAGATTTCCTTGGAATATGGAATATTCCATAAAGGGAATCTCCTTTTGGAGTAACATATAAATTGCATTTCTGGTGATTTCCATAAATATAAAATAAAGGGAATATCCTGTCTCTCAGTAATCTATAAATAGCATACCAGTCGTATCATCCTTGGTGATTTCTTCAGGATATGGTCCATTCATGGTCTGTTCTATAAATATCTTATAATGAAGGCTACAAGTACTCTCATTGGTGATAACTAATGTCTTACATGCTGAACTTCCAACAACTACGTCACCATATTCTATGTAGGACTGATCAGCCTAAATATAGAACAATATTTATTTTTAGATTGCATTCTAATAACATCCCAGGTTTAAGATATCTACACTCTATTATACTGCATTTTTCTTTGACAGGAGTAAATAATTAAAATAATTAGGATGTTGCAAGAAAAAAATGTATGAAAACATCTTTATTTTTTCTTTTCTTCAATCATGAGGGGCCCGGGTGGCTCAATGAGTTAGGTAGCTGGATCTAACAACTCATACAAGCCTATCACCAATACGGCGTGGGTTCGCGCCCGGCTTTGTAAATTACAAAAAAGGGTACACTCGACTCGCAACCGCAAGTGATAAAGTTTACCAGTTGCTTGCCCATGGTCGGTGGTTCTCTGCGGGTACTCCGGCTTCCTCCACCACTCCACCATTAAAACTGGTCGCCATGATATAGCTGAAATATTGTTGAAAGAGGCATTAAACACCAAAAATCAATCATCATCAATTCATGATATTTTTAATTTATGACAATACTAACCTATTTTTGACACATTAAGTAAACAATAAGTATTTGCTATTCAGTAAAGGTTGTCAATATAATAGTCACCTCTCTTAAAAGGTCCTTCCCACCGAAGGCCACCCTTTTAATCAGGCCAGATGTCGGATGTACAGTGATAGTAAAATACAACTATATTTCCCCCTAAAGGGAGACAACTCTCTCTAATAATGCAACCCTATCATTGTGGTCTTATAAGAGAGGGACTACTGAACAACAAAATACCTTGATATCCCCTATAGTTCCTTCACCGATGGCTCTGACGGTAAACTCCTTCTTCTTGCCCCCTGATGATGTACTACTGAAGCCCTGCCCCCATACAATAAGACTTGGCTTCATCACATATTTATCTTTATCTTTAGGTTTAAATGACCAGGTGTGTGTCTGCAATAGGAAAATAATCATTTAGTACTATTTTTTTTTTAAATACAAGCTTTTTTCTGAAAACAGAATTCCTCTCCAATGTAGGACTTTAAAAAAAAAAAAAATGAATAATTTATAAGATGTCTTGGTTAGAAACAATTTCAACATTGAATGCTTCACAATTATGTGTGCAGCTAATGAGGTTTTAATGTTGAGTTCAGACGTAGCTCTCTAACACAACAGTTCGTGGGTAGACATGTCGCTCCACTACCCTTGCACACATTATTCTGATTCCAAGCCAACCAAGTCTTTGCTTTTACTCCTTTATGCTGTGTCCTTAGAAGAGAAGCAACAAATACCAAATTTATACCGCACTTGAAGTGAGCATGCTAACCTTTACACCAGTGATGCAGTTTCTTCTAATAAACATAACAGCAGACAATGAGATACTTAAACATCTAAAGAGTCTTACTTGATTTTCATTTGGCTGTATTATACCATAGTCTGGTGTAACTGACAGTAACTTCCTGTCTGCAAACTTAAACTTCCATTCAAACCTAAAAGAGAATAAAAAACAAGAGTTATCTCCCATGTATGATACCATAGTAACAGTGAAAAAAATTTCATAAGAGTTATCTCCCATCTATAATAACACTTTCTAAACAGACAGACAGTTGACTTTCCTGTCTTCAATGTAATCTTAAATGATCAAATACTGAACATGTGATTAGAGTTATCTCCCATGTATAATACCACATTCTAGACAAAGACAAAAAAATATTCTTCAACAACCAAAAGATGACTTTAAACAAATATTCTGTCATACAGGCGGTAAAATTATTGATATTATGTATTTAATATACTTAAATAATAAATTTATTTGGCTTTCAAAGGTTTCCCTAGTTTGTACACTAAATTAGATATCTACGTTTTTGTTATTTGAAATTTGTCAATTGTCTTAAGGAAGTAAAACAATTTTCGTTCTTGTATTTAAAAATCTGCAAATGAATAAACAGTGTCAAATATTTAAAGTGTTTTTGATTACTGGTAGATGATTTTCAAGTACAAAACAAAAAATCAAAATTTTCATGAACATAAGGTCTAACGGTAATGAAAGAGTATGAGTTTTATACTATCTAGCTGTAGTAAGAAAAACATTTATTTGTGTTGTCAATGGCAAATTGAAAATACTATTTTTAACTAACAAGTTTACCTAAGTGGTATCCTAGAAACATTTTTTATTGTATAAGATTGTTTAGAGGAAGTTCCCACACAAGTCTCTCTGAAGTACAAGCACCCATCTGACCCTAATAAACATTCTGGTGACTCTGCTGAACCCCATAATTCAAGCTCCTGAAAGATAAAAAAAACCATTCACATGAAAATGATTACAATCTAAAACTACTAGCAATTAGTTTTAACAATGTGATATTTTTATTTTGACAGATTTTAGAGATTAGTATTAAATATATTTATGCCAATTGTATACAGGGTAATGTTTGTTTGCTTCTTAGTTTGATGGTGTTTAACGTCACTTTCAACAATATTTCAGTTCTATCGTGGTGGTCAGTTTTATTGGTGGAGGAAACCGGAGTACCCGGTGAAAACCAACGACCTGTTGCAAGTCACTGACAAACTTTATCACATAATGTTGTACACCTCAACCTGATCAAGATTCGACCTTACAACATCAGTGGCGATAGGTACTGATTGCATAGGTAATTGTAAATCCAACTGATAGGTACTGATTGCATAGGTAATTGTAAATCCAACTGATAGGTACTGATTGCATAGGTAATTATAAATCCAACTACCATACGATAACAGCCCCAACAGGTTAATGTAACTGGTGTTAAACATAGCTTTCAACAACATTTCAATAATATAAAAACGTACATATTTAATCTAAAGCACATGACATGTTACTGGAATAACCTTCATCAGGTAGGCTCATAGTCAACAGATTGTAAAAGCACATGACATGTTACTGGAATAACCTTCATACCTGTTAACCTCAAAGATTGTGTATGTGGGAGATCTCCCACATTCCAACTATTTAATGTGGGAGATTTTGCGTGACGAACTTTTTAACACTAAAATTTTAGATTAAAGCAAACAAAATTTACTGTACAACTTTTATTGTTGTTGCTGAGCAACATTACTTCAAACCACTTTGGTAGGACAATACAGCTTGTTTTGCTGATCTTAGACCAGAGTCACTTGGTTCGTACTCATAACACAACAAGTTATGATTTTGCTTTGCACATAATAAAGAACAAAGTGTGTCATTGTTCAACTCAGATCTCATATCTGTCTGGATTCTTTTTAACATAGAAAAAATTCTCTCTGGGTCTGCATTTTTAAGATTGGTTGATTTCCTTGTTGAAGCAACTGCTTTTTTGTGTGAATCTCCATCAGCATGTCTTTTAATATCATATACACCACCATGGCTGACACTAAAATTTGTAGAACAAAGTTTGCAAAATGCCATATCATTCCCTAAAGAAGTAGGCTGCACCCGATCGTATAATTTTGTCCAGTCCTCAAAGAATTTGCAATAATGTTTCTTTTTCTTTGAAGAAAGGGTGCTAGGTCCTGAATTCCAACGTCTCCTTGATTGTGACATAGTTGAATTGTATTTTATTAAAGTTTTTTTCATATTTAAGTCAGTAATTGAACGATATTTGCCTTCAAATTTTCTTTTTCCACAACTTTGATTCGTGTAGCTATCCATTCGATATTGTAAACAACTTACATTATCGGCGTTTCTAGTAAAAACCGAGAGAATTCAGAGTAACAATCAGCTGATTCACGCAAACGTTTTAATGACCCAGCTGATAAAAACAACAAAAATGGCGTCCAATTTTTCGATTTTAATCAAATTTATGGTCGCGGGAGATAATGTGGGAGAAGTATTTCAAAGCGGGAGTTTTTAGTCTCCCGCGCGGGAGGCACATTCTTTGCGGGAGGCCGAGCTCAAAAGCGGGAGTCTCACGCGAAATGCGGGAGGGTTAACAGGTATGAACCTTCATCAGATAGTCTCATAGTCAACAGATTGTAAAAGCACATGACATGTTACTGGAATAACCTTCATCAGGTAGGCTCATAGTCAACAGATTAGAAATCTAAATAAGTCTTTGGGAGCAAGTAAACCACAGGGCCTAATCTTGTAGTAGCAGTCAGATTTATTGGAAGAAGAAAGTGGAGTACCCAGGGAAAACAACCCACACCAACAAATTTTATCACAGGTGGAAATCAAATTCACAACTTTACAATATGAAATGGTCCTTAACTTGTTTATCATACAGTGTAAGATACTTGATTGGTCCTTACCTTGTCAATCATATGATGTAAAGTATTTCATTGGTCAATCAATATCATATCAAACAATATATGTTGTACGATAGGTTCATACCTTATTGTATTTTTCATTGTCATTTAGTCTAAACAACAGGTTATGTTTGTAGGTTTTAACTTCTGTTGGAGAACATTTCACTATAAATGTCATTGAATCACCCTTCAGTAATGCTTTGGCTGGTTTAATAGAGTATATGCTGTAAAAAAAAAAGTGACAATATAAAAACATGGCTGCCAACAAAATTAAATCAAGGGTTATAACTCTTGCTAAAATAATGAAAACTGATATTTTTTTTGTATTTTGGCAGGTTTTATTTTTTATTAGTATGTAATAATTTGCTTATTATTGTTACCGAAATGTATTTCATTGGAAAACATGGCAATCGATGGGTGCCACTAGAGGAGCAGGAATTGATTACCCTTCCGGAGCTCATGAGTTCACCCCAGGTTTTCAGTTGGGTTCGTGTTACTTGATCTTAGTTTTATGCGTATGTTTTGTAGATTGTTGTTTGTCCTTTTGTCCTTTTTTCTTTTGGCCATTGTATTGTCTAGCCTTCTTCGATTTCCGGATTCTGATTATCCCTTTGGTATATTCAAACTCTTCTCTATAAAGTTAATGAATAGATGACCTGTTTTTTAATTGCAATAAAACTGTCACATACTTGTTAGGATCTTTCTGTATGTCAAAAAAGATGGGCGTCGTTCCTGTATTTTTCATCAATAGCGTTCTGTAGGCAGATTCCTTTGCATTGACTGCTGGGAAAACAAGTCTAGAAGTATCCAATGTAAATCTTGGCAGGAATGTCTCGTTGTTTGGAAGGAATGTCTGACCTGTAAAACAAAAAAAATTATATCACAATGGAACCTGTCTAATCTAACACACCAGGTGACCAGGGAAATCAGACCTGATTTTACGAAGCCAACAAAAAAGCGGAAATCGGCAAAGCGGAAGTATTGAATATACTATAAAAAAGGAATCGTAACGATAATAACGGTAAAATCCGGAATATAAAAAGCGGAATTCCGCTTTAAAGCGGAGAAAAATCAGGTCTGGGAAATATGTCGGATTGTACAGGATGTCAGAACCTGTCTAATCCAACACACCAGGTGACCAGGGAAATATGTCGGATTGTACAGGATGTCAGAATACTTGAAGGTTTTATTTTAGATAACAGAAATACATTGGGAACATTAATTTTTGTCAGATGTCACAGGATGTCGGAAAACTCATGTGTCGGATTTGCACAAGTTCCACTGTATTATGTTATTATACTTAGCAATGTTTAAGAATAATACATTGAAGTATGAAAACTTTTAATAAAAGTACAACCAAACCCTCATTGAGTAGTCCCTCTTGGGAATGTTGAAAAATGACTGTTTTACGATGAAATGAATTATGATCTGAAATGATAATGGGAAATTACATTTGCAAATCCTGCCCCTTCTGCCAGAAAAAAGTAAAATAAAAGAATTTAAGAAAGTACCAAATGATTATCCAACAAACATTTGATTTCAGCAAGTTAAATCTTCTACCTACAAATATGTACTATAAAGTTCCATTACTCTATCATATATACCTGTACATGTCAGGTTTAAACACCAGGGTGGCGTGTGAGTCGTGTCCTCAACAAGTCTGAAGTCACGTAGACTCTTATAATAGGCGAAACATTCAAGCTCTGCTCCGTACAACTGATTAGGAGCATTCTGTAAATAGACAAAATTATTATCAGGTATATAACTTAAAACCACGTTTTATTGCCCTGATTCATAACCAAACTCACATATTGCCATGCAATTATTATGTCCTGTTTTCTTTCCATGTAAAAAACCTCCTTATAATGCCAAACTTGCATATCACCATGCGCCCAAATGTCAAAAGATTAAATTTACTGTTGATTGTCCCTCAATATACATGTAATCGGTTACGTCACATTTCAATGATGTTAAGGGTTTTTGTTAATTTTACAGGTAGATTTACAAACAATTAAGGTAAATTGAAGTTCTTGTTAAACGGAAAGTTAAGAAATTCAAGATTATCAATTGTCATGTTAAATTCATTTTTAAAAAGCTCAAGATTCTTCAGAACATTGAACATACAAAGTATAACTTGCGTCTAATCCATTTTGTCTATTTAATTGGCAAATACAATATGCTTAAACTAATCTAAGAAAGTAAATTGAATGGCCTTACCGGTTTAAATGTGACCTGGAACGCACATGATTTTAGAGGTGGTATATCCATTGATAGAGGCATGACACAGAATGTTCTCGCATGACCTGCAAAGTATGTCAATAAAATAACAGTATAAAATTAATTAATGACAGTTTTGACATGAAATATATGTATTTAAATTGACAATCTGTATTTGTTTTGTTAAATTCACAGCTAAAAATCAAATGTTTATGACAATATTTATATGACTTAGTATGGAGTCAAACTCTATGTGTATATTCAAAGCATGTAAGATTCTGTATTATCTATTATCAATCTTAGATCAGTGAGTAACCTCCCTTTCATTACAAAGTAAAATATCTTAATCATATATTATATATATTAAAATAATTATATATGACTTGGTATGGAGTCACACTCTATGTGTATTTTCAATAAAAATGCATCTATCAAATTTAGTGTGTGCACAACACATTTCTGGAATAGCCTTCAACAGGTACGTACAGAGTCAAAAGTTAGGAAAGCCAAATAATTTAAAGTTTTGGGAGCAATAAAACCAAACAGCCTAAACAGGATACCTAAAATCTGCTATGGTTGCCTATGTCTGAGGGGGGGAAACCTTAGTTTTATTAAAAATTACATTATTTAAAAGATTCTGTTTGAGTCTATTATTATCAGCCTTAAATTAGATAAAAAGAGTTACCTCCCATCCATTGTACAGTTATCTTCCCTTTGGTGTGGTTTGTAATGTTGATCACCTAAAAATATACAGCATATCATCATATAGAGATACAAACAAATCAATCTGATACATTTAACATGTAAATTTCATTGTCAGTCTATAAATGCATGAATTTTTCATTGACATGAAAAAAACAAAATTAAAAATTGAATTTATTAATGTCATAACTAAAATGGGGGGAGGGGGAGGGAGGGTATGCTGTTTAATGCCACTTTGAACAAAATTTTAACTATGGTCAGTTTTATTGGTGGAGGAAACCGGAGTGCCCAGAGCAAACCAAGATACTGACAAACTTTTTCACATAATGTTGTATTGAGTACACATCACCTGAGCAGGGTTCGAACTCACAATGTTAGTGGTGATAGGCACTGATTGCATAAGGTAGTTGGAAATCCAACTACCATATAATCACGATCACAACATCCCTAACGTCAAAATGGAATTTATCGATGTCATAAATAACCCAATGCAATAATTTAATCTATGGAAGTAATTTATTAGCTGATATTTAATACAGAATTGTGCATTCTTTCAATTTTTCTTACCTTATTCTCAATAACTCTCAAATTCTGACAGTTTCCAAAGTCAGCATTGTTGACATCTAAGCTAATGTGTGGTACAAAATTCTGTAATATAAAAATTGTTATATTAATTGTTTGATTGTCATACATGTATAATGTCAACAAAGCTGTATTATAGTTATATCCATAGTGACAGCATCATAGTATCCATGGTGACAAAATGGATGTATCCATGATGACACTAAAATCATGATCAATGTGTGGATCCACCCCTACAACCCTCCAAGTGATACACCTAGTTTAAAATAATTTCAATAACATCTCAGTAAGAAAAATCATTGCTTTTAGGTGCTAGCATCCCAGTCTTATTATATCCTCTACATTACAATAATAAATGCGGTAGAAGTTGGTATTTGTCGCTACTCCGCTAAGCACACAGCATTAAGGAGAAAGAGCAAAGACTGGTTGGCTCGAATCACGACAATATGTCTGAGTGGGACGACATGTCTATCAGTTGTATCAGTGAGTTAGCATTATAAAAATCCAACTCAGCATGTTGGTCTAGAACAAAGCAAACCTCATCATCATCTCATTGAAAATTAACTTGCTCTCGTCATGATATAGCTGAAAAATTGCTGAGTTGATGTTAAACAAACAATCACTCACTTACTCACTCCTCTCCCCATGTTACACAAACACACACACCCTATACTTACAATAACATCACAATGGAAGCCATCATTGTAGTATTCATCCATTGGCTGTACAGAATGAAGGTTTTGTGGACATCACCCTTCCCCATTTTACGCAAACACCCACACCCTATACTTACAATAACATCACAATGGAAGCCATCATTGAAGTATTCATCCATTGGCTGTACAGAATGAAGGTTTTGTGGACATCACCCTCCCCATGTTACACAAACACACACACCTTATACTTACAATAACATCACAATGGAAGCCATCATTGAAGTATTCATCCATTGGCTGTACAGAATGAAGGTTTTGTGGACATCACCCTCCCCCATTTTACACAAACAAACACACCCTATACTTACAATAACATCACAATGGAAGCCATCATTGAAGTATTCATCCATTGGCTGTACAGAATGAAGGTTTTGTGGACATCACCCTCCCCCATTTTACACAAACACACACACCCTATACTTACAATAACATCACAATGGAAGTCATCATTGAAGTATTCATCCATTGGCTGTACAGAATGAAGGTTTTGTGGACATCACCCTCCCC
>MJUT01062886.1:208479-229613 GCA_002080005.1 Gigantidas platifrons
GCTGGCTCTGACTGTCAGTGATATTCTCCATGTACTCTTGTTTTATTTCTCCAATACAGCTGGCTCTGACTGTCAGTGATATTCTCCATGTACTCTTGTTTTTTTCTCTAAGACAGCTGGCTCTGACTGTCAGTGATATTCTCCATGTACTCTTGTTTTTTTCTCTAAGACAGCTGGCTATCACATATAAATGAAATATTGTTGAAAGTGGGGTTAAATACCCATTAATCCTATGA
Source organism: Gigantidas platifrons (assembly GCA_002080005.1). Lineage (NCBI taxonomy): Eukaryota > Metazoa > Mollusca > Bivalvia > Mytilida > Modiolidae > Gigantidas > Gigantidas platifrons. The sequence continues at coordinate 208,716 of MJUT01062886.1, forward strand.
TTAGAAAAATAGTGCAAATTTAGTGAAATTTATATCTCACCCATTCTAATTTTCAAACTTACTATAAATCGGTAATTGACATTCTTATTGTGAACAGCATATTAATTAAATCAAATTCCTTTAGGATTTTGATCAACAGGTTGTGTAATCATTAGTTGATTAGTTTACTATTTGAGGCTATAAAATGATAATCAATTCTGAGTTTTGACCTTTGACCTAGCACTACTTCACACTTCACGGTAGCTTTTAAGTATATGTTGTTTTCGTGACTTTATTGTACATGTCTGACAGACTCGATATACTTACAGGTGCTAAGTTATGTAATTCTATGTATTTCTGTACAGTGCTCCCTACAGGTACACCTCCAAACTGGACAGTAGCCTCTAAGTTGTCCTTGTTGAGTGTTGTTGCTGGTCGACCAGGAAGTGAAATTAAAATATGAGGGTATTTACCTGTGAAAATAAAATATTAATGTATTTACCTGTGATAATAAAATATGAAGGTATTTATCTGTGAAAATAAAATATGAAGGTATTTATTTGCAAAAACAAAATATGAAGGTATTTACCTGTGAAAATAAAATATGAAGGTATTTATCTGCAAAAACAAAATATGAAGGTATTTACCTGTGAAAATAAAATATGAAGGTACAGTTGACTCTTGTTATCTCGAATTCGATCGGACCATGAAAAAAATTCGAGTCAACCGTAGTTCGACTCAAGAGGAGCTACGAAAACCGGAAGTGTAGTTTGTTTAATGACGAAAGGGAGACAATTCGAGCGAAATTTTGAAGAGCTAACACCAGCATCGCATGTCCCGATTCTCGGAACGATTTAAAATTTATTCAATGTTTTTGTTGCTTTTTTTCTCTGTTAAATTCTTTGAATCTTGTGGAACAACTGATAACTTCTAGATATCTTTTTTGTATGCATGATTATGTTTTTCAACTGTTGCGTTGTCATTTAACTTCACCCATCATGACGTATTTTTCTTTGTGCAATATTTACAATAAATTGTGTGTTTTTATGATTCAATAAAGTGTAAAAAATTTCCCCTTTTATTACAACTGTTAATTAAGAGTAACATTTTTTTCAAATCTCTCAAGATTGAGAAATTATGATCAAAATTAATTTCCGACAATAGATAAAACACTTCCGTTGTGTACTTTTCATAATCATTGATGTATGCCGACCCAAGCGCACTTATAATATTATGAATCGATAATTTTTGATTGTACACATCTAACTTGTGTCATAATACTAAGCCAATTACTAATTAATTTGACAGATTGTGAAATAAACATGTGAAATAGCCTAAGGTGTCAAACCCAATGACCGGATGTTTCACCTGTGATCCGATTTTAATCCCAAGGTAATACACATGTTTTGACAGGTAAATTTGACTTAACGAATGTAAATAATATGGCTTTCTACATCTCCGGACCAAAACTTTTATTCGAGACAACCGAAATTTCGACTCATCCGAATTCGACTCAACAGGAGTCAAATTACATATATTTATACACAGCGAAGTTCGGGACTTCGATAAAAATTCGACTCAACCGGAAATTCGAGTCAACCGAGTTCGAGACAATGAGAGTCAACTGTATTTATCTGCAAAAATAAAATATGAAGGTATTTACATGTGAACATAAAATATGAGTGTATTTAACTGCAAAAATAAAATATAAAAGACATTTTATTATCAATTAAATAATTTACAACCACTACCATATTTTTGCTATCCTCATGGAACTGTTGGGTATATAAAATAGGACCTAGCTTCTCTGACACAGGGTACAACCACTCATAAATCTAAGACACAACTTGCACCACCAAATTCTTTCTTATCCATGTATAAACAACTGTCCATTTCATATATACAACAGATGATTTAAAACTTCAATAATAAGAAGAATATGTTCTAGATATACACTTACCTATACCCTCCATCTTAGTAACTTTACCCATATTCAGCTCATTACCATATTTACACACCGCCTCAGCTTCATATACACTGGCATTCTGTAAAAAGAAGATTATTTATCAATATTTAAACTGTGGCATTTTGAAAAAGATCATTAAACAATATCTAAACTGTCTCACTTAAAAAATCTTTTGATGGATGATGTCATAAAAATTAAATAGCCTCTATTTTCAGCAAGCCTTCACAAGCTTATATTTCCTATCTATCTATACCTATCACCACTGATGTTGTGAGTGTGAATCCCACTCAGGGCCAGGTGCACAACATTATAAGATAAACTTTGTCAGTAACTTGCGACAGGTTGATAGTTTTCTCCAATTCCAATAAAACTGGCCGCCACTATACTGAAATATTGTTGAAAGTGGTGTTAAACACCATAAAACCAAACCAAACGTATCTATCAATCAACTTTATAAGTTCTAGATCAAGTTAATAGTATTGTTTAAGAATGGTCTTACACCAAAAATAACGACCAACATTTACATAAAAAAAAATACAAAAACTATGTATACAAAGACATCCTCATAAAATAAGACACTGAGGAAAACGTAACAAATATATGATATTAAAATTGGTAACCATGGCAATTAAAAACAAAATTACAAAATACCCTTAAAATAATCATGTATCATTTCCATCATAGAACTAAACAAATCCTTAACTTCATCAAAATCACATTGCAGTACAAACACAGTATACATAAATTATCAGGAAATATGAAAATTCATTTGTACTCGCCTTGAAACAGGAAAGTAAAGCTCACCCAATGTTCAATTATCTTCCTGTTTCTTGTACAAATAAAGTTTATATTTGCCGACGATATATATATATTGACTAAGGGTATATATATTTTTTTTAAATTAGAAAAAAACAAATTACATATCAGTTATCATTTTAATTGTTTTATATCAACTTACTTCAGGTTTAAATGTTGCCTTGAATTTCTTGACTTGTCTAGACTTTAAGATGGCTGCCGGTGGATCTATTGAGAATGGATCTCCTACTTCCCACTCAACCTTGGTCTCAAGGTCACTGAAATACACAGCATTTAATGTTAAGTTGCTAAGGTGGTACCATACACTTCAGGTAAAATTTGATCTACTTGTTTAATTTTCAAATTTTTTTGGCAGTGTGTTTGAATATATCCACTGTAATAAATATCAAAATTTTAACAAATTCCAACCAACAGACTCAGAGCTATAAATTCACTAGCCACATAGCAGCTTTTCTCTCTGTGGTTTTGATCACCGAGATGCTTGAAATCTGCATACAAACATCATATGATCAAAACGTTCAATTGATTTTAAAGAGTTATCTCCCTGTAGTGTATAGTAACCCCTTAAGTCATAGATTTAAATCCTAATACCATATGTACGATCGCAGACTCCGAGGCCATATCCCTGTCAGTATTGTATGATAATTTTCTTAGCGTCAAAATATCAGTGTTATGGATATTTAATGTGTTCTTTAAGAAATTGCAAGATATTTAAAGAAAAGAAAAGGAAAATATCAAACATTATTTAATTAAAACGTAGATATCTACTTTAGTGTACACAGTGCATTACTGGAATAATCTTCATCAGGTTCAAAGTCCTATTATTAGACAAACAAGATGAACTGTGAGCTAATAGTCATTTATGATACCCCTGCATATATGTTCAATGTGTATAAAAACCAACTAAGTCGGCAAACAGAAAGTAGGAATCTGACGAGTCCAAAAATATTTCCCACAATATGGCATACCTATATAAAGCTTGTGACCAAATATCAGATTTCTGCCATCAATAGCTGCTGAGAAAAATGTGACGAAAAATATCTTGGGACGGACGGAAGGATGGACAGACAGACAGACAGAAGGACAGAGGTAAAACAGTATACCCCCCCCCCCTCCGGTGGAGCGGGGGTATAATAATTTAAAAGTCTTTGGAGGGGAAAAAAATAAAAGGGACTTTACAGAATGGTCAAGATAGGCTAAAGACACATATGCCTTGGAGAGGAGAACCTTTAGTTTTAATAATAATGTTAAAATTATGAATTAATATCAACATTTAGAACATGCTAAATACTTGCAATATGCCAGCAGAAATCCCCAAAATTTGGATATATTCAATGCATAGTACACATATGTAATGTAAAAATAAATCTTATTTCTGTAACTTCCTCTGCATTACATAGAACAGAAATAGTACTTACCCAGTATTTGTTACTTCAAAGATAGTTTCTACTGAATCTTTAGCTGCACACATGCTAAAATCTAAGAATTCTGGGATAGTAATGTCTACCTGAGGTAGAACTGCTGTGATGGGAACTTCAAATGATCCATCCTAAAAAATAATTTAGAAATAAAACATTAATTTTTTATTATCAGGATTTAAAATTTGTTATTTTTGATTGCTAATAGGTTTATACCTATTGACTGCAAGGGCCCGGGTGGCTCAATGAGTTAGGTAGTTGGATTACCTAACAACTCATACAAGTCTATCACCAATACAGCATGGGTTCGTGCCCGGCTTTGTAAATTACAAAAAAAATGGGCACTCGACTCGCAACCACAAGTGATAAAGTTTACCAGTTGCTTGCCCATGGTCGGTGGTTCTCTCCGGGTACTCCGGCTTCTTCCACCACTAAAACTGGTTGCCATGATATAGCTGAAAGTGGCATTAAACACCAAAAATTAATCAATCAATCCTATTGAGCCAAATCAGTGGATTATCAAGTTACCTCCCTTACTTATTTGACAGCAGGTATCATATTAATATAAGATACTGAAAATATGGTATGGGAAGGGTTGGGATCCAATTCACCAGTTTAACGCTGACACTCTTTTGCATTTAAAATCCAATACTATAATCCATCACAAGGTAAATCATCCATGTTTTATATTCTCCCTGACAACTAGAATGAATGAATGAATACATCCTTTACCTTCTCTATAGAAATTTAACATTACGATTCAAATAAAAGATATGTGATTATTAGGTTTAAGCTGAACAAAATTGCATCACAGTTTGTTCTAACACGTTAATTACTTTCATTTCGACCATTTCAACTAACAAGAAATTAGGTGACACAGAGTATAATTTTTTTTTAAACAATCACGATATTAAACCCTGTATCTATTTTTTCTTTATAGATATGTCTGATTGTTGATTTAAAGGGTAATTTATTATGTTTACTAACCTTTGTGTGGAACTCAATACTGTCTTCATACACAACTTTCTCAAGAGGACGGAAGGTGATTGGTAAGGAAAAACTGGTACCTGCACTCAGTACAACAGGTTTTGGATACAGTGTAGTGTAGAATCTGGTCTTTGGGTTTCTGTAAAGTAAATTGGTTATAATAAAGGTAATCAACACATGGTAAATTATATAAAGTCAAACCTGACCATGTGTTCACATCCAGCGTTTTACATTTGCGATTTTTGGCATATCATTTCCGCTTTTTTATTTTTACGTTTGCGCTTTTTTTTATATATCATTTGCGCTTATTTATTTTGATTCATTTGCGCGTACCTCTTCTGTCCGCCAAATCTATTGTTACATTTGTTGCCCACTGCTCACCAATGGGGAAGTGGAAGTAGGATTTTGAGCAGGATAAAATCCGAGTTAAAAACACTACAAGTTCTATACAGCACTAAAAATGTTCAATCAAAATTCGAACAACATACCCATCCGATATCCATTTAAATATGAATATCAACGATATTGAAAATTTTTCGTTGTTAATTGGTTCGAAGTCGCTGCATTTTATATATTTAAGATACCTCACTAGGTACCTTAGATTTAAGTGAAAACTTAAGTGTATTTTTATTATAAGAAGCTTTATGCATACCACTTAAGTGGGATGGGTGGAGCTATTTAAAACTAAGATTTTGCTAAGAAAATTCTTAGTTTAAGCAGTTTTCTGCATACCACTTAGGTAAAAGGGGTGGAGTTACCTTAACTTAAGTGTTTTCTTAGGAAAATCTTAACTTAAGTAGCTTCATGCATACAGGCCCAAGTGACCGTACATACTCTGATCTGTCTATTTCACCAGACAGCAACTTATTATACTGTCTCATCAGAAACTGATGCTTCTCCCTCTCTGTGCATCTTGTAAGAGCCTGTGTATCACTTCCTCTCATTTTTACATAGCTAACAGGAATGATGGTACTTCCATCATGATTGGTTTTAACCCGAGCTCTGCAATTTTTATTTGAACATTTCCATGATGAATCTTGATTCTTAAAGACGGCATCCAGACGATAGACATATCCATCATGTAGTAACATTTCTTTCCTCCATAATTAAAATAAAAATATGATTAAAACCATTAAACCTTTATCAGCACAAATGAAACAAAAATATCAGCGCAAATGAAAATGGATTTTTCAGCGCAATTTATACCAGGTAAATTTTTTTTTAAAGCGCAAACGATATACGCCCATTCACATCTATCAAGCAGTCGCCTGTATTAAAAGGTCACCATTTTATTGTCTTGTCATAGAAAATTTCATATGAACTGAACCTCTTTTAAGAGGTCACTTGTCTTAAAAGACCACTTTTTCTTTGTCCCAAATGTGATCTCTTAATATAGATTTGACTGTATATAATAAAATACTTGAGAAAATCATGATAACACTGTTTGATTAAAAACTAAAATGATCTCACTATAGCATTATTTCATGTAATTAAACATCAAGTGGGCTTAATGTAATTAAGGGTTGAAGAAGATTTAATTATAATTTTCGTCAAAATTTTCAACAATTATGGAATTTTCATCGAAACTTTCATAACCTCAGTTGTTGAATTCTGTTTTGTAAATGATTTCTTTGGTTAACAGCTATATAATTCTTTAATATTAAGTTATCTATTGCACAGAACAAGCCATATAATTATCGCCCATTCAGAACATTGCATATAATAATCTCCAATCAGAACACTGCATAAAATTATCGTTCAATCAGAACACTGCTTGCAATGTATTTTTGGATTTTTGAACTAGGAGAACAAAACTTATACAAAATTGATGTAAATAAAAATTGTCAAAGCATAAATCTACGAAACTCATCTCAACTTTCAGCCATACAAATCGTAATATCTTACTTGTATTTAATCTTTTGTGTTTTCACGTTTACATTTTTCAGCACTATATTCTTGGTGTATTCTCTTCCTGGTTCCCAGCCTTGCCAAACAACATTATTGATCACTTCAATTCCATAGTAATTATTCTTTAGTATTTGAAGTTGTCTAGGACTGGTTGAAGGTTCCAATTTACTGGGATCTCCAGGCACAGGGCCTACTTGTGTCATTTCAAGTACTGCAGGCATGATTGAACTTTTATCTGGAATACACAAAAAAATAAGTTTCTATCTTGCACATATGTAATCAACCATTTGTAAAGAGATCAGAAATGGTCACTACTCAGACATTCTTGAAACTGTTCCAACAGTGTTGTATATTTAGTTTTTCATTTTACCCTAGACAGATCTCTGCCACTTTCTGGTTCTCTCCTGAAGCTTGCCCTTCCCATTTTTCAGTCCAAATAAAATATGCTTGACTAAACTCGGGTGGTGGCTAGCTTGAAATTCAGTATGTTTATGTCTGTTGTACTTTCAGATAGTGAAATGACCCTGTCCCAGTAAATATCTGACCTAAATAATTTAGGATGCATTGTAACGTTACCCATTTTCAACGGTCACCTGTTTTCAAAGGTTTGTCTCACATGAAAAAAATCTTGCATTAGTATGATTGGTTCATATATCAGAGGTTATGTTATGATGCTGAAATAACATAAAACCGTAAAAGTCAGATAAAAGGTTAAAGCTACTAGATCTATTATGATAGGTTGAAAAACATCCCTTTTCACAAATTTTCCATTTTTTTTACTTAAAACAAGCTTTGGTTAGAAAACAAACTAGTGCAAACAAATTTTGGTTTTATTGTCTGCCAGGTCTTTGATAATGTTTATATTGATGTTATACCCTAGGGAAACCTGAATTCATATTTTGTTTACCTTGATTGTCGAAAAATTGCGACATAGTACATATTATAAAACACCACCTGCTGGTTTTCTTAACACCGTTTCGACAAAGAAAGATCATACTTGTTTTTCAATAAAGTAAACCAAACATAAACTTTGATTGTGGTCGCTTTATTGAGATATTGATATTTGTGTTATAGACAATCGAATACCAGTGGCAGTGATACCAGCATATTTTTAAATCTTGAAAGCATTCTTTTTATTTGCAGGCCCAAAGGTTTGCTCAATGGTCATTTCATAAAAGAATTATACAGATCTTTAGAACAGGGTAAATAAAGAGATGGGATAAGTTAGTTTACGAAAATTAAACACGGAACGGTCAATCAGTATTTTTTCTGAAAAAAAGCTAGTTGTAAACCTTGTTGATGTTTGAATATATATACATACTACAAACCTATGTATTGATGTCTTATTCCAAACAAATAGGGTAGCCAATTTTTATTATTCAACTACCACGGTACCATAGGATACCGTGCTATAAGAATAGAATAGAATAAGAACTTTTATTTACCAAATCAAGGACCCACAAGTGGCATAAGTATTACAATGATTAAATATTACAACAAATACAATGCAGAATAAAGGATTACTATCAACTCATATAAACATATACAAGCATTAATCCAACCAGATAGTATATAGAAACTATCTTGTAATATAATATAACAAGGCTACCTCAGCAGTCCAGAATACATGGCATAGGGCAGAGCTAAATGTATGTGTGTTAGTTTACATATTCATACATACACTCACATATATAAAAAAGCAATACAACAAATAAAATTAAAAGAAATAATTAAGTCCCCCTCATGACCAGTACACAAGGACAAATAGTATAGTCGTCCAAATGTAGCTATATTAACAAAAAATCTCGTCTCGCACCTGTTCAAGCCAATCTCCGAGTGTTTACATTACAATTGCTGCAAATTGTCGAATATACAATGGTTCAAAAACCAAAGCTCGTCATAAAATTGTAATATTTTGCTTATTTCTTATTTCAAAATAATACAAAAAAATGATTAAGGCTGTCACCTTCTTCTTTTAGCAAATCTTGTTCATATTCTCAGTCGCCGCCATATTGTAAACATGAAAATGGCGTTGTTGCTAAGTGATTTTGATTTTTATAAACTACTAATTTCTGAAGTGTACCTCACAATGCCGACCGTGTTATTGTATGTCTGCATTAAAAAAGAATGACACTGTCTATAAATTTAAGACAGATTGCCTGATAAGCTTTGGAATATTCTCAATTTAGTTTATTATAATAGTCGAACACAAAAGAAGTAATTCAAAGGGAAATAACCGAATTTATTCTGTTGTTTTATTCTGGTAATTGGCGGAGCACTCCAACTGTGTTACCTCATTTAAATACGTTACTTTTTTTTGTTTGTAACTTAAAAATGATCACTGATGACAAATTTTTATGGCGACGTAATTCAATAAAGTTAAAAACTTCAAATCTGTGTCAATCTAAAAATTTCTTTGAAAAATCTTATTGGTAAAGGCTATGATTTAGCATTTTATTTTAGCAACTATTACAGCCTTTTCTCTATACTTTGTCGTCCGTAACTTGTGACGTTACGTTACATTGTGATGCTTGTTTGCGCCGTAGATTTCGTTTTGTATTTGAAATTCGGATGCACAACTAATTCAATCAGTCACAATCACGGCCGTAAATTATGTGGAGGCATGTAAAGCCAGTTGCCTCCTAAATTGCGGTCTGACAAAAACCTAAAAAAACAAAAACAAAAAACAAATGAAGAACAAAAACAGAAAAAGAAAAACAAAAAGGGAAAAAAAGACCATGTATTTTTTTGACAGAACTAATTTAATGATTTAGCTTAGCCAACACGGTGATTAATGACAAGGTGTGTTCGAAATGAAAATCTGGCTAAATATCGTACTTAGACGGGTACCAACTCATTTGTAAAAACTTCTAATTTTGTAATCGAGTTTTCCCAACACGAGATTTTCATGCGGCAAGTTTCAAATCTGCTGTCTCATATCAAGAAAAGAACGTGAGGTTGAATCTTGTTCTTATTTAGCAGTACTATAAATGGTAAATGTAGAAAAGAATCATCTCAATTTTTGCATACCAGTTGTTTAATAATGGAAGTATAACTGTTAATATATTGCGATATAGAAATATATGTGAAGAGGTTGTATGACAGATTTTTGTATATAATTATCCTGAAGTCCCGAGCAGTGTCCTTTTTTCTATTATCACATTGCCGAACGACTTCCGCCACGGTGTCGCTGGCATTTGAAAAATATACCCCCCCCCCCAATTCATATATTTGACATCCTGAAAAACGGACCCATTCCAGCGGCACGTCTGTATATATATGTGTATGGTAAGTGCCCCACTCCCCCTTCCTTGACTTCCGCAAACCGATATCTAAGACCAACAGATTTATGATTGAATGCACCCCCCCCCTCCCCAAACAAAGTGGTCACATGTGTGTTTCGTCCATTGTCCATTGATGCATATGTTTGCATTCGCAGATCTAATATCAGCCGAGGCGTAGGTCGACTGCTTGATATGAGTACAGGTTGAGGGGAATATGTCGGGGCCGATATGAAAACAGCATGATATGCACCTACAATGGTTTATTAGCCAAACGTGTCCCGCAAGATGCACTTGATATGTCCATATTACAGTCGAATCTTGCCAAATATGGTTTGTTTACTTCTGTCATTTTAAATGGACAGAATTAATCATTAATGTTAGATGCATGGTAATAAAATCATCTAAAATTATTAATTTGTCGTTTTTTAATTAGGGTTTCTTTGTCGTTATGATAAAGTGTGCCAAAAAAAATCTGAATAACCTGTTAGTAAATTTGTCATTTATACAATGATCAACCAATTTGGGATTATTATTGTAGGTCAAAACGCCCTAAAATTGACAAACAAAGGAGTTTGGATTCTTACTTTAAAATGGCTCGACAAGCGGAAAATAATGAAACGGACGACACCCACGAGAATACAACAGATATAAATCCTGTCTCAAATGTATCTGTGACTGGCGTGGAAACTCGCTAGCATGCAGTGAGAACGGGCCTACATCTTCCGATATATTGGTATCACCAATTGATAACTGATTCCATCCAATTTAACAAACGCTCTCTATCAGATGAAGATCGACTAAAACTACTCAAGACGAAATGGATACCACCATCTAATTCTAATATATTTCCTAAAAATAACCAAAATCGTCGCTACAACAAACCATGGGAAAATGAATATTCCTGGTTACGTTATTCTCCTTCATAAGATGGTGCTTACTGTTCTCTCTGTATTGCCTTTCAGGATCACTCCAATGAAAATGCACGATACAACGAATTTGTTACCGTACCTTACAAGGACTGGGAAAACGCATTAGGAGAAAAGAGAGGCCGTCTTGCACTCTATTCCAATAGCGAGCGTCACCTGAAAGCTCTTGTAAAAAGCAGTCTACTACTGTCTGTTTCAGATCAGACCAAGCCATCCATAGTTCAGTCCATTAGCAAAGCCAACAGTGATAAGGTTGAAAAAAAATAGAGCTAGTCTTTTATCTTTTATAGACGTGATAATCACTCTGGGTAAACGTAATATAGCATTTCGGGGGAATTGGAACAAGGAAACTTCAGAGGAAGGTGGAAATTTTATGTTCTTTGTGAATTGGAAGTCTAGTTTCGACTTGGTACTGAAGGAACATATTGAACATATTTTTTTTTCTGGGAAATACTTGTCACAATTGGCCCAGAATGAATTCATTCATTGTTGCGAATTGGAAATCAGAAGTAAAATTGTAAGCAGATGTAATCAATCCAATTTCTTCAGTGTAATGGCAAACGAATGCGCAGACTGCTCGAATCAAGCGCAGTTTTCAATCTGCATTCGGTATTGTTATACCGAAAACGATGTATGCTATGTGACGGAAGATTTCTGTGGTTTTGTAGAGCTTGTTAAAACGAATGCAGAGACAATATCAACATGCATACTAAATAAACTCCGTGAATGGGGTTTCGATTTGACACGTTTAGAAGGACAAGGTTATGACGGATGTTCTACGATGTCTGGAGAAGTGTCATGTGTCAAGAGGAGACTTATTCAAGAGCTTCCAAAAACGAAGTATTTCGTACACTGTCGGTCGCACTGCCTAAATCTTGTCGTTGTCAACAGTTGTCAGTCAATCGCAGTTGTCAGAAATTTTATGGCAGTTTTAGGAAAAATCACATGGTTCATCAGTGCGTCGAGTAACCGTAAAAATATTATGAAATCTGTAATGAAAGATGAAGGTCAAGTCGCCGTTAAATTTGATTTGATGTATGATCAAGAAAAATGTCTATTTAACAAGGAAAAACGACTCCTGCCAACACTAGCAGAAACTCGATGGACATCATGAACTGATACATAAACTTGGCTGTTGAAACACTATGACAAGGTTCTTGATATACTTGATGAAATTCAAAACAAAACCGTCGGCAACTCAGATGCAACATCCTTTAAGGTGTAAAACCACTAATTAATTTCTTTAAGGTTTTCTACTAAATTTGTGTTTTTTCGAGCTTACCTGGTCATTTTATCTTAAGTTTAACCTTTCCAAGACCATATATTTTCTGAAACGTACATGATTCCTCTACGTTCTGTCAAAATATCAGGGCATGTTTAAAATCTTGCAGTAAATGCCATGCTACGGAAATCACCTACTCTAAAAATAGCTCAGTCATCCCCAAGAAATTCAGTATTTATAGGTCATGCATCAAATCCTCCATAGAGGTATTAAAATACAACTAATTCCATCAAATTTGGGCTCAAAATAATCCCTATATATTTAACTTCAATTATCAATTTTAATTAGTCCATTCCATTCAGTAGTTTTCACAATACTACAAAGTGAAGGGAACTTTTTTCTTGAAAAGGGACTACTTTCGTTTATGTTCCAAGCTCTGATTGGTGAATTAGTGGTTTGACACCATAAACTGACTTACTTAATTTTGAAATATTAGTGGTCGCAGTCGTAACCCAGTTCCTACTAGGATACTTACGACCTTTGTCCATAGAACTTCAGTCTGAAAGCTGTGATCTTGTGGGAGCACACGTTCAAGCTCGAACACTAGCTACATCTCTTCTCGAGATACGAGAAAATGCCGAGGAAGCATTTGATGGAATTTTCAATAGAGCATGTACAATCGCAATAAGAACGAAATTACGATCAACAAACCGCGAACATCTAGACGTCAACGCCGAAGGGCAAATGCAGCAGCTGAAACCGTGGAACAGCATTTCAGGATAATTTTTTTTATCCAACTGGTTGATCACATCATCAAACATCTAAAAGACAGATTTCCGGACAACATTAAGCCAATGTTTTATGTCTACTTGCTTCCACGGTATTTCCGGAATTTGACGGACGACATTGTAGGTTCTATAGTTGATGCATGTCAAAATGACATCCCATACCCTGATGACTTACCACAAGAGGTTTACAGATGGAAAACTTTGACTTCTATTAAGGAAATCGGACCAAAATGTACCATATAACAATTAAGCAATGCCTGTATGGTCTTGCAGTTGTGAGAGATCGTTTTCTGTACTGCGGCGACTTAAAACTTGGAACAGGTCAACAATGACCGAAAGTAGAGTGTGTGGTCTGGTAATGCTTCACATACACAGAAATGACGATGTTGGTCATATTGAATGTGTGGAAATTCTGAAGCGTTGGGATTCTTCAGGTCACAGAAAAGTTGCACTAGCCTTTGACAAAGCATAATGATAAACTTCCAATGATTAACCAACCATAACACCAAATATTACAACGTTGTAATAATTTTAATTTAATAATTAAAATTATGAGTTATGTAGTGTGCATTTTCATTTTTTAGGTTAGAAAATTGTTTCTCTGAAACCAAGTCAAAATAGCTCGGGAAAAGCCAAAATGGCAGGATAAAGCATGAAAAACTGCTCAGCTTCAGGAGGCCGGACCCCCGCCTATTTCACTGTCTCCTCTTAAACTTGTACCAATTTACGGCCCTGACAATCAGCACAAAATGATATAAATTATTTGGCTTTTTAATCTATAATTGACTTTACGTATCACAGAGCGGAATAGCACGGGATATTTTTTTGCGGGTTTCCTGACTAAGTGGGATTGGCAACGGACTTTTCAGACCCCATGTCATAAAATGGACAAGAGAGAAAAAGGAAGTCGTAAGTGTGTTTTTTTTAACTATTTTCATGGAATACCGCAATATATAGTCAATTTGTTTTTTCATACATGTACACACAATGTATATATATTCATCACATATCTTCAAATTAGGTCAAACATGCTGCTTGGTTTGGATTATGGTGTAATAATTACATTACTTCCGTTTTTCATTGAAATATTACAATATGATTGGTTATGAAGTGGTCACATGATTATAAAAGAGATGTTTCACATCCCAATGAAACTCAAACCCGAACTTGCACGTGCCTCCATGATGACGTCAGATGTAAACAATTAATGGCGTATAGTAATTTCCAACAGCAAATAATCTAACACAAATAAAATTCACAACGAAAACTTCAACTAAGTTAAATTTTGGTGTGATTTAAATATAATTATAAGAATTGGATGCATTCTTTTGAAGTTTCATTGGGGTATGAAAGCGTTGATCGAAGGCACATTTTCACCTAAATCTTATATTTGTGACAAGATTGTGTGCATGTTTACAACAAATCATGTTTAGAACTCGAAAATGTACTTCGATCAACGCTTTCATACCCCAATGAAACTTCAATAGAATGCATTCAATTCTTAATAACGCCACTTTCAACAATATTTCAGCTATATCGTGGTGGTGTTCAAACATGCCTACACAAACTCGAAAAAGACCAACCAAGTCAAAGGTCAAAGGTTGTCATGTTATTCTGCCTACATAAACTCGAAAAAGACCAACCAAGTCAAAGGTCAAAGGTCGTCATGCTATTCTCCCTACACGAACTCGAAAAAGACCAACCAAGTCAAAGGTCGTCATGTTATTCTGCCTACACAAACTCGAAAAAGACCAACCAAGTCAAAGGTCGTCATGTTATTCTGCTTACACAAACTCGAAAAAGACAAACCAAGTCAAAGGTCGTCATGTTTTTCTGCCTACACAAACTCGAAAAAGACCAACCAAGTCAAAGGTTGTCATGTTATTCTCGAAATATAGTGATTGTTCTCCGCGCCTGGCATGCTTTATTGGCACCGGACTGATGGGGTTTATGGCTACGGACTAATCAGGCTTATTGCAATGTTTATTAGTATTTAACAGCACATGAATTGATCATGGAATGGTCTCACCCTGATCTGATTGGACCAAAACATTACGAGAATTGCAATTAGCGTAGTCTCATACAAAATTACTGATATATTTTGTGTGTCCACTATAGATAAATATTTTAAACTTATTCTTATCTGAAACCACTGAGCCATTTGTCAAGAAACTATGCTTGAATGTTCAGGATTGTCCTTTATGTATGACTTTGTGTCGGGGGACCCGGAGAAAACCACCGGCCTGTCGCAAGTCATATAATGTTGCACATCCCGCTCCGATGGAGATTCAAACTCACAACATCAGTGGTGATAGGCACTCCTTACATAGTAGTTGTCAATTCAACTACCATACAATCACGATCACGGCCACGATGGCCGAAGAATGACAGACAATACACTGACCAAAAGAATAAAGACTAAAGGACAAGCAATAATCTATAAAACCACCGTGTACAACCGAAAACGCAGGATCCCGGTATTTATTCTGGCATCACTACACAGCAAAATAAAGATCGAGCATGAATCCACTGAAAACCTGGAGTGAGCTCATGTGTTATGGAAGGGTAAGCAGTTCCTTCTCCACGTGTGGCATCCGCTGTGTTACTGTTGTTACATAAATTAGGACAGAATTATGATTACGACAAACGGAACATACCAGTCGTTATTTATGACACAGATGTTTTACAACGGTTAATTATAACCAAGTCATGATGGCGACCGTAAAACTTTCAACGTGATGACTTCAACTTAACCATTAGGAACCCTTGATTCAATAGCTTCCTTGTTAGCAGCAACACTCTATCAAGGAAATCATGATAGAAACCACAAGCGCGGGAATGTCGGATCAACTGAGAGATATACTCCATATGCAGGTATTGTTGCTACATATAAACAGAAAGTTCACAATGGGAAAATTGAAATCATCTTTTTTGTAAAGTTTCGTTCTAACTCGACCCTCACTGTCAATTTCGAGGAATAGGTCTGGGTACTGGGTATGAAGCAATTAAACCTGATTGCATTTGTGGTATCCTTTATTCAAGCTCAATGGGATAGATACGATCAACAAATTCACAAAATTTAGATTTTGTTTTTTGGTGAAGGACATCATCGATATAGCGGTAAATGAAAATTATAAATGATCGGGGCAGTTTTTCGATTTTCTTGAGTATAATATACATGTATGAAGTTTGCCTCTGACGAATAATGGTAAATGGAACAAGTCAACGAGAAGGGGAACACAGCTGGTACCAATAGGAATGCCTACTATCGGTAGAAACAACACATCCATCAAACACAACAATTATGTTGTCAATGAAACATTTGAGTATTTTGATGCTATCAGTTTCAGAGAACTTTTTGGTAGAATCTGTGTTTTTTTTAACAACCAATGAATTTGTTGACATTGATTTCGATGAAGTGAAAATATCTAAACATTCTGTAAACATATCGAACTATTAGCGACATCACGTGACCTTTGTGACGTGACTTCCGGTCACTAAAATTTTAACCTTGAGAGCTACGGGAGGTGCTAGAAAATTGACAATTTCTTGTAAAATACACCATTTAAGATTACTTTGCATCTTTCTCGATAATCAGTAATAGTTACCTGATCGATAAATAATAATATTTTCAGTTTAAATCGATGGGAAATTACGTCCCTGGACTTTCGTAAAATCAATATTTTTTCCTCGATTTTACCGTTATTTGTATGTAAAATGCCTCGACCCCTAGGTACTTTAATTGAAAATTCCACGATTCCTGGTAAATAATTGATAGTTTTGCATCTTCCTGCAAGTAGTTGACATGTGGAAAGCTGGAATTGTTACGTTTATATCAGTTTAATTTTACATCCTGTCTCGTCCCTAGACGTTTGAAGTTCATCAATTTTTTGGCAACAACGTACAAACTTAACAAAGAATGCACGGTGATTGAACTTTAAATCGCTATTAAAAAAAATCTGCTCAATATTTAAAAATTATGCTGATATCCACATAATCTTGAAATGTTTATCGATAAGAAAATGTTATTTGTATCAGTTTAATTTAACGAGAAAATACTTCCAAATTATTTTTTAAAAAGTGCATAAAAACCTCGATAAATCATGTACAATCCCTTTTAATTTACGGTAATTTGTAAATTCAGTCGTTCGAAATGTGTCAAATTTGATCAATAAAATTAATATGAAAAAAATATGCTGATATCCTGTAGAAGCTGAATAATGATTCTTTCCGAAAATCGAGTTCCTAACAGTTTAATTTGTGTTCTTATTACTTCCAATTTTATTTGAAAATGACAAAATTTTTAAGATCGAACAAGAAAAATCCAACATGGCGGAGGTAACCGGAAATAGTGTTCATGATTTAGTACATGGATTTGACAGATTGTTTCATCTATTTCACTCATTTATTCATGATTCTTTAAAAATATTCCACCTGATTAAAAATATTTCATGTCAAGAGTGTGCATTTTTCTCTTTTAATAGACACGTTGTGGACACGCCGATAATAACGTTTGTTTGTAATTTTTAACACTTGGCTTGATTCTGTCCTTGAAATTTTTCTGGATTACAGATATTTTTTTCTTGCAATTATGTAAATTGTTTCGAGAAGTCAAGGTCCACACAGGGGAGTACAAGACATCCTAATTAATTATACACAAAGCCATAAAAATGGCAGAACCCCCAGTGCGTTTATTTCCTGTATTATTGTACAGGTAAATAATTTCACACACTTTTTTTTTAAATAATATAATTCGACCGGTGTGTAGAAATACCGCAAAGGACCTCCTTAGTGCACTAAGAACAATAAAAGTGCATTAAGGACATAATAGAGACGTCCTATGTGCACAAAGAAGGTTGCAAATGAATTGTCAGTTTAAAAAAAATCTCATATGGTCAATTTTTATAATAAAAAGTTTAAAATTAACGACGATATTTGCATTTTTGTCGGCACGCGCCTACTACAATGATAATCACGTGGTGATTAATGCATGTTGATTGTCAATGAACGTCGAACAAGTCAACAATGACAATTAGATGTGAGCTAATTATATATGATAAACAATTGTGTATGAGGTTGGACACATGGTTTTTGATGTTGATCTTTAAAAGATATTGTTTTTTTACGATGAATTTTAATAAAAACAAATGTGAAAAAAAAATATTTCGCCGGTAAAGTTAAAAAGATCGTGTGTTTTTGCAAGGGTTTTTGAGTAAAAGTTTTAGATATTATTTAAACCACCGTGTCCAATGCCACATTCGGGGACGGATATGAACATAGTCCGGGGACAGAGATCAGAAGCGACGAGAACGAGGTTAGTTGGTAAAGTTAAAAAGATCGTGTGTTTTACAAGAATGTTTTAGTAAAAGTTTTAGATATTATTTAAACGCTAAATCGTTTTATTTGTCATGCATATCGATATTGCACATTTATAATATACGTTCACTAAGTGAAAAAATACTAAAAATTTCAAACAAGATGTGGCGTCCCTGGGGTTCACAGTGCGTCAAAATGACACAGAAGCAGGTGAACTTGTACAATATCAAGGGGAGTCATCAATAACATAATCTCGTTGCACAGAGGAGTTCGAATTAAATGCTGTAATACCAGACCCAGATGTAATTGGTCAGTGGTGCGTAATTCATTATGATAAATCCGTCTATCCTGGAATTATCATTGGTCATTGATGTGTCTTTGTCTCGTTAGAATTTTCAGTTAACCTTATGATGAATTGCCATTGTGCTGTGACCATGGATTGATTACTATTTTTTGTTGGGGCCATTCAAAGCTCGCTGATAGGTGTGGGTTCCACATGTTGAAGACCTCGTAGTGGCCTCTGAATGAATATTTCTATAGTTTCTTTATAGTTTCCCCATATTTGTGCAAGGAGAAAGAAACTGACTCTCATGATGTAATTGACAGCTTTATCATATACCGATACATTCGAGTGTACCCAGTCAGTTTGCAGTGACCAGAGTGAAAAAAATACCGTCACGAGATGATCACATGTATGCCACTCAGGCAGTGAGGCTCATATAGCACAAAACAAGATCGTTATTAATGGAAAATAATCCAGTCAAAACAGACAAACACACACACATATCCTGGAAATCAATTTAAAGATTGTTTTACAATAGAAATAACGTGCACTTCTTTACCGTCACATCATGATCTTTACCGTCACATGGCTATAGTTACCGTCACAAGCACAAATTTACGGGTGGTTTTGCAAACACTTCTGTACAGTTAAATGGGTTTTGTGTGAACGGTATCCTTACCCGGAATTTTAACTGTACAACTGCATAAACCTACCACGAGGCGATGTTCAAGTATCCGTGCTGTGACGTAGCAAACCACCCGTGACACTTAATTGTTTTCTTAATGCTTAGGATTTCTTTATTTTCATGCAAAACAAGTTCGGAACGAGATCTATAAGAGAAGAAAATCTGAAAGAAAAGCACTCTTCTTCCGCATTCTTCTTTTTATAGATTGGTCTCATCCCCGTTTTCTTTACACATTTTAAACTTCAACGTTTATTAATATATCAAATATCAGTTGGTAAGATTTATTAGAACATTGTTTCGTTTTTGTCGAGAAATATATACCTTAAACGAATACAGAGTCAATACAACGTTCAAAATAAATGCTGAAAACTTAATTTGAATTTTACGAAATCTTAGCCAGTAAGATGTTGTTCCCTTATTTGTCTCGTTTCCGAAATTACACAGAAAAAACACAAATTACAGGCATAAAATATTCTAGACATTTTACAAATAAAACAAGTTTGGAACGAGATATATGAGGGAGCAAAATCTGAAAGTTAAACATTCTTCTTCCGTATTCGCAATTTCTAAATATAGATTTTCTGACCACTGAATTTACAATACGAGACTGGTCTCATCCCTGATGTTTTTTTTCATCTTGTTTGAAATTTCTAGTATTTTTTTTACTTAGTGAACGTATATTATAAATGTGCAATATCGATATGAATAACAAATAAAACGATTTAGCGTTTACACCGTGTCCAATGCCACATTCGGGGATGGAGATGAACATAGTCCGGGGACAGAGATCCGAAGCGACGAGAACGAGGTTAGTTGGTATAATTTTGCAAATTTCTCGAGTTCTGTAATTAGGTAAGTGTAACAATATATCCAGCGGAACACTGTGATCATCCAGGAAGATATTGAACCCATTTTGCATGCGCAAGTTGTCCTGGAAATAGTCAAACACTCGAACACAATGTGGGGACGGTCCTCAAAATCGGAATTCACCGGTATTTTCTGTACGATTACGCCTTACATGCAGCACTACACAGTGATCACTGTTGTCATATAGTGTGTCCAAAACGAGGGCAATAATGATTTATAGTTATTACGGCAGCATAATGTGTCAATAATCTTTTTCGGCACAAAATAACGATGTGACATATGGGGACAGAGAAGTCCATGTAGCCAGTAAGGGGGGACAGAGATCAACTTTGCAAAAACGGTAAAATTATTACAGCTGTTCTACCCTTTTAACGTTCACAATGGTTTACATTTCGTATTTAAACAACATCCTGTTATGTTTATTCCCTTTCCAACACGATAAGACACACTGAA
>MJUT01062886.1:254947-267199 GCA_002080005.1 Gigantidas platifrons
AATTCTCCAGACCACAAGATAAACAACTGCCCAAGAAGACGGGGTCAATTTAACAGAACTAACTCACAATTACAGAGAAACTTCAAGACGTCAATTTAGGAGGTCAGAAGTTGACGGAAATGGAGATAACAGGGCCTACAAATGAAATTTTATATAATCAAGTTACAAATAATAAAATTGTTGATAGAGTTGGTCAAATAGGAATCAATTTAGGAAAATGGGATAATGGGTTGTATGTTACCGGACTAGTACAATGTTTTGGTAGATAGTGGTTCAAGAACTACATTAATTTCATATAATGTTTTCATGAGATTCCGTGGCAAGCCAACCCTAAAGATTTCAAATTCAGTGATTAAAGATGTAAATGGTGAAAATCTCAAAGTATATGGTACAGACAAATTAAAATAAACTTTGAGAAAGAAACTTTTGAACAGAGTGTTATAATATGTGATATTTTGCCAGAAGGGATTCTGGGTCAGGATTTTTTTTTGTTGAAGAATGTGACAAAAATTGACTATTGTAGATTGAAACTGAGTACTTATACAGTAGATATTCCATGTTGGATAGGTGGGGAAGCAGAAATGGTCTGTTATGTTCAGTCAAATGAGACAATTGTCATACGGCCAGACTCAAAAATGTTTATTCCAGTAAATATTCCAAAATGTGAACACCTTAGTAAATTTGGGGTATTAGAACCAAGTGTGGAACTTTTTATGAGACTGACCAGAACAATATTGAGCGGTGTACCCAAATAGTGCATGCAGAAAATACAGAACCAAGTTTACAAAATCAACTTCCAGAATACTTAGAAGACCTGTTGTCTCGAAGTGCAGTCAATCCCGATGAGACTTAGAGGCAGGACTTGGTAAAATTGTTAACAAAATACCAAAATGTTTTCCCAAAATCCAAAGGTGATTTAGGTCATACAGATGTGGTACAACATAAAATCAATACAGGGAGTGCAGTACCAATAAGGCAATCACACAGGCGCTTACCATTTGGTAAGAGACAAACAGAAAAGGAGGAAATACTTAGAATTCTTGACTTGGGGGTGATTGAACCCCTCGTCTAGTTTTTTTTTCAAACTAATGTTAAGTTTTTGGAGCGTGTGGTCTCAGAAATAGGAATTAGTACAGATCCTGATAAACTTAAAGCTGTTCAAGACTGGCCCAGACCAAAAACACCTAAGCAAATGAGGGGATTTCTTGGTCTTTGCTCCTATTACAGGAAATATGTGAAAAACTTTGCAACCATAGCCAGATCATTGCATAAGCTGTGTGAAAAAGGCTCAAGATTTCAGTGGAATGATGAATGTGAACAGGCTTTTATTAGGTTAAAAGATGCATTGACATCTCCAGGTAGGCAACACAACAATGCAGATGCATTATCACGGAGATCTTGTAAAGTTTGCTTACATCATCAAGAGAGAAATACAGAAGAGAAGAGTGAACCTGAATGCGCTACAACCATTGAACAAGTCAGGGTAACTACTGGCAGTTAGCAGAGTCATTCAGTTGAGCCTAATCTAATGAATTCTGAAATTTTGAACAACTGGGAACCAGAAGAAATGAATCCCAGCTAAATGACAAAACAAATTTAAATTCCTATGCAACTGTATATCAGATAAAAAAGGAAAAACCTAATTGGAATCAAGTTTCACCAGAAAATATCAGTGTAAGAATATTATGGAGACAATATGATAGGTTGAATAAATGTAATGGAATGCTGTATCGAGAATGGATAGATGTAACCGGAATAAAAAACCGTCGCCAATTAGTTGTTCCAGATCAATTAAAGCATGAAATTCTTCATTATTATCACGATGTACCCCCTCCTCCTCCTCCTCCTACTTCTCCTTTTCATCCTCGTTCCCGTATGCCGCCGCCGCCACAGCAGCAGCAATATAAAGTTCACAAAAAAACATAGCAAAAACGAACAATTAATGAATAAAACGTTAAAAGACCTCTGAAAATACGACACAAAAAAAAAATAAAAACAAAACAAAACAAAACGAAGTTTTGGCGATTAAAATGTAAAATTGGCACGGAAAATACGACAAAAACAAAAACAAAACGAAGTTTTGGCGACTAAAATGTTAAATGGTAACGGAAAATATCGCAAAAACAAAAACAAAACGAATAATTATTGAATGAAATGTAAAATTGTCACAGACTACAACAGCAGCAGCTAACGGTAAATTTTGTGCTGTCTGATCGGAAACAAGATTCTTATAAATTTTACACTTAAGTTCAGGAGGTAGCCGTTATGCAGAACTGACGGAACAGAGTTTGCAAACAGAGTGGATCTGAGATTTTGGGAAACCGATAGACCTTCTATTGGGTAACTTAGGGGATCAAATTTATCATTTGACTCTTAGAAATACCACGATGAGAACGCGGATACCCTTGGAGTAGTACACAACAACCTCGAACGTATCCGAAAACAACACACTTTTGTAAGAAATGTAATTAATGAAGGCGCTCCCCATGAAAATAAAATGGCGGGAAAGGGGCAGACAACCAGTGAAAGGGCTAGTTCGTAGAAAATTGAGAACAAATAAGATCACACCCCAAGGGCTTATATCGGAAAAGTCCAGGGGAAGCCCAATGGGTGACGTTTGATGGCGTCACTTCCGTGGAAAAAGCCCCACTAGGGCGAAAATTGCACAACTTCCGGTTGCGCATGCGCGCACCCTTCCAAGGGAATCCCCTTCGGATTCACGCGACTGACGTCACATCCGGTAGCCATGTCGGTCATGCGCAATGGTACATTTTGTACTACTACTATAGTAAGAACAAAAAAACGCGGGAAACCGAAAAAAACGCGGGCAATACGGTTCGAGTGACGTCATTTCCGGTCACTTCCGGTGACGTAATTTCCGGTGACGATCACTCACAAATGTAACTTGAGCTGTCCCTCTATACTACTGACAGGATTATTATAACGACAAACGGAATAAAACGGTCGTCATTTGCGACACAGATATTTTATAACGATTAACCAAGTCATAATGACGACCGTAAAACTTTCAACGTGATGACTTCAACTTAACCATTAGGAACACTTGATTCAGTAGCTTCCTTGTTAGCAGCAACCCTCTATCAAGGAAATCATGATAGAAACCACAAGCGCGGGAATATCGGATCAACTGAGAGATATACTCCATATGCAGGTTGCTACATATAAACAGAAAGTCCACAATGGGAAAATTGAAATCTTCTCCTTTGTCGTAAAGATTCGTTCTAAATCGACCCTCACTGTACATTTCGAGGTGTAGGTCAAGGTATGAAGCAAACCTGACTGCATTTGGGGTATCCTCAAGCTCAATGGGATAGATACGATCAACAAAGTCACCAAATTTAGATTTTGTTTTCTTGCGAAGGACATCATCGATATAGCGGTAAGTGAAAATAAATGATAAGCTTCTTTTTGTTTTTCTTGAGAAGCCCCTTCATAATATACATGTATGAAGTTTGCCTCTTACGAATAAGTAGAACAAGTCAACGAGAAGAGGAACACAGCTGGTACCAATAGGAATGCCTACTATCAGTAGAAACAGCACGTCCATCAAACACAACAATTATATATACATGTATATGTTGTCAATAAAAAATTTGAGTATTTTGATGATATCAGTTTCAGAGAACTTTTTGGTAGAATCTGTGTTTTTTTTTTACACCCAATGAATTTGTTGACATTGACTTCGTTGAAGTGAAAATCTCTAAAAATTCTGTCAACCTCTCTATTATATCCTCTGAACATCATTGTCTCACTTTTAAAATAATTGCGGCACGACCTTGACGTGGACCTCAACAAATAAATCTACGTAAAAGGGAAAAGTACATTGGCATTCGAGAAATTGATAATTCGTAACGGTCAAGGACTGGGTGATGACGACCGTATAATGTTTGTAGCGATGACTCCAACCAAGGAACAACGTAGTTTTGTTTGAGTATAGTATTTACGTCAGCAAATATTTTATCGAATTTCACATAGATTTAGATATGATGAGTCCAAATTGTCATTTTCTCGGGATGTTGAGACCTCCGTTATACAATGTATTGAAAGATAACTCCTTAATATATAGCTAAGTTAGCTAACCCAACTTTCTCACATAAACAACAATCATACACAAAACAAATTAAAACTTAATTTTGATAATTGAATGAGTTTAAATAGTTAGATTCATCTGTTAATCAGAATGCACAGTTAGCTAATAATTATAGACATTGATTAATTAATAGACTTATGCTTAAACTAACAATAGACATGCTGACACTATGTTCACGTAGGATGTGTACTTCCGGTCGTGAACAATATACAATTACGGCCCTCTGTGTAGGGAAACATCCAGATTTGTCAACCTGAGGGTAGCTATCTCGGGGCAAGAAAATACGCATTTTAATAATAACAGCAGTTACAGTATTTCCCGTGACTGTATCCTATACAATATATTAAAAATTGCTGAGTTAGATTGCTATCAAATTATAATATTAAGTATATATATATACCATCTACACACGCTTACACACATGTCTTACGTCTATCCCTAGATTAAATCCTTACGAGACAAGGTAACACTACGACTATTGAAGCTCTTTTTATTTAAGGATGTAGTCGAGTGGTCTAGGGTGCTGGACGTAAGGCTAAGCGAATGGTGCTGCAGTGTATCAATGGTGTGAGTTCAAATCCCGTCGAGGGAAGAACAAAAATTTGACAGCTTTAAAATCTAATTCTAACACTGTTTGGTTTAATTTTCAGACGTATATATTATCCTATTATGGACTTCTCACAAGGGAACCGTTCTCCTATAGTGTTGTCTGGGTAGGTATAGTGCCGTCGCCTACCGGCTTGGGCACTATACTTTCCCAGACAACACTATAGGAAAACGGTTCCCGAGGGAGAAGTATATAACATGTCTAATGGCTAAAAAATTGCAACTAATGAGCTTTTAGTATAATAATCTCCACTGCTGGTTCTGACATTCGCGTTTAAATTAAAGTCTTTAAAAATACCATTGAGTACAACAATATTCATTGTGCCTATCTCCCCGTCCTATTTTTTTTCCAACATGAAGTCCGAGAGAACTTTAACTGCATATTTGGTGACCGCTTTTGTCTTTACATTTTATTGTGAATTCGTTTGCATCCATGCTGCCGAATCTGGCAGCCATGTCGGCAATGTAAACAATCAAATCAAATCAAATCAAATACTTTATTGTCATTATACAGTTACTGCATGTGACAAAAATAAACAGAATACAAACAATACATACATGGTAATAAAGACAAAATAATTTTCAAATAAACACTTCAAGAGTCCCCCGTCCTCAGTTCTGTAGACTGTTTTAAAAAGGAACCAAGCTTATTTACCTAAGTAGTTGTTTTAGGATTGAGGATATAAGTCATTATATAATTCAGAAGTGACATTTTTGGATACCTATATCACATATTATAGAGCTAAGAAGAGATAAAAAATCTCTGGTAAACCGTTAGATATTTTTCATTTTATTGATAAAACCCCTATAGAAAAGTTGCATTTGCAATACTGTAAATACCTACTTTTGAATATAATCTCAGATTTAAAGAAAAACTCCATGGTCTTAACAAGTTAGCGTGAATATTTAAATGACATTAACTAAAAGACATTTGTGTTAATGAATGTTAAAAATAATATACCGTAAGGTAGAATTTGGTGATTGAAGTTGCCTGTTGCACCAAAAAATGGGGTCGCCATTTTTCAACACTCTACAATGTGAGAAGACAAGGGACATAATCCATTCTCGGATTATACCTAAAATTAAAGCTCTTCCGAAAGCGCAGTGACGTATTAGTGCCGGTATCATATGTTATATATCAGCATTGATCAGTTGCAATTTTATCATTAAAAATTATGTAAATCGTAAAATAATGTCGTATATTTATCTATTGATATTTACAAAATCATTTTGACTTCATGTTAAGCATTGTATTGCACTAACGAAATTAAAAGGGAATATGTGAGAAAATTTTTTTTGTGTAATTACCCTTGTCAACACATCGACCAGTGACCTCGAAAAACACGGGAAAGTACGACAGCATTGGGGACAAAAAAGAAAAAAAGCATGTGCACGCATAAAATGAGTTAAAACTGACAGTTATTTAAACTATACGGCCAATCACGTAAAACATGAAATTCTCTAAGATGAAATTATACGTAGACCCTCCCCCTCCCGAAACAAATAAACTCATTTTTTTTTATGAAAATGTAACATTGGATGGGAATATTAAGAAAAACGATATACGATTATAAACATTGTATTGCAGTTGATCTTATATTAAAACATAACCAAACGGGCACGATGTTGGGAAGAGTCAGATACATGTTATTTATTCAACTAACATGATACCGCCCTGTGACGTCATATGAATAGGTGTCATGGCCGCTAACACTACGACAGGAAATTCCAAATATTCACATTTTTAATTGGGTATATTAATGTTAATAAAGGTGCTTTTTTAAAAATAATAAGTTATTTATGAATAAAAAGTGATAATGAATTGAATTAAAACAACTTTTCAACCGACTGGAGTATTCCTTTAACATTTTTATAAGCCTAGACTCTCAAGACCCTGTTGACAAAATAAAAAAATTGTAAATATTTAATAGAAAAAGTTGATAGACTATTTAATTAGAAATTATTGTTGGAAAATAAGACATTGTTTTTTATGCAATATAACATGAAAAAATATTTAAAAGAATAAAAGATTTGAATTTAGAAGTCAGTTTGGCCTTGTGAGTGTCGTCCCCTTTCAATTAGAGTGGTAAAAGTAAAAGAGTAGGAAGAACTAATTGTATGTAACATAAAAAATGAATTTAAGTCATGAAAGTGGGTTTAAGAGGTGAAATTATGAATACATTTGTATTTGTATAGATCTTATTTTACTTGAAGGGTATTGTATGTGTATAGGCAGGTATATTTAACACAGCGCTTGACTAATGGGACGTAAAATTCTCCCCCCCCCGTTGATTGTGTTCTACATGTAATTTGGAAGAAAATGACATGAACATGTTGGTTGGTATTTTTTCTAATGCATTGTATACATATGCGCCGAGGTGTAGAAAATTTCCCAAAAAAGACGGCTGGGAATGGGTGTATTAGAGATAAGAAGTCAGTTAAGAGTTTTACTTGTGAAGCACACAAATATAATGTACATTTATTTTCTTAATTTTATTAAATTCTTTTCCTCTTTTGTTTTAACCACAATTTAAATGAACAAAATTTGACCAGTAACATAAAATTGTTTTTAATAATGTTAGCACATCAAAAACTTTTCTTATGATGCATAATAATCTTGTCCAAATAAAAAAAAAACAGAAAAAAAAATAGGTGATTCGATCTCACGATGTTGTTATCGGCAGTCATGTGTGCTAATCATTACGCCACCGCAACGTGAATATTGAGAGAGTAGAATTAGGCTATGTATAATTCAAATTTACGTTATTACAATTATTGATCGGGAATTCACTTTGTGAAAGAGCTAAATAAAATATATTTGTCAAAATAAAAACAATAAAAATAATAAAAAGTAAAGAGATTACTAAAAATAGAATGTTCCGATGTGTCGTTTACATGTCCAATGAATTAATTTCTAAGATAATCTGACGTACTAATAGTATTACGTGATTTTTCTTTTTGGTTGATTGTTTTGTTTTCTGTACTTTTTGTGAATTGTGAGGATAATATTAAAGTATACTTTAATATAGTAACACATGCAATTCCACTGAGGGTTAGAAAAAAACAAAACACGTCGGACTCGATGCACAATCAGGTCGGCAGTATTTGATATCACCTCCAAATTTTAGCCGTTTTTTTAAAAAGAAATGTGCTGTCCAAAAGGCAAGTGTGGATGTCAATATTTCATATTATTTAACTTAAAAAAAAAAAAAAAAATTCATGGACACAGGGGTCCTGGATTTTTTTTTAATAAAAAATTAATCCTGGATTATTATTTTTGCTTAAAGTCCGGTCCTGTGTTTTTATTTCAAATTTTCATTCATAAAATTACCTGTGGGTGTTTCTCCACTTCAAATCGTAAATTTACATAGAAATAGGAGATATTTAACTTAAAAAAAAAAGAAAATTCATGGACACAGGGGTCCTGGATTTTTTTTTTAACAAAAAACTAATCATGGATTATTATTTTTGCTTAAAGTCCGGTCCTGTGTTTTTATTTCAAATTTTCATTCATAAAATTACCTGTGGGTGTTTCTCCACTTCAACTCGTAAATTTACATAGAAATCGGAGATATTTCGTCATAAAACTTCACACATGGTTTTGTCTATCATATTTCTTGAAGACAAACATAAAATTGTATTGCATTTATCAATATTTCATGAGTATCGACAGTTTTTTCAACACCGTATATGTTCACGTGACTACACATGCTACTCACAGTGACCAGTCACCCAGATCAGCACGTCTCAGCAGTCTTTTGTATATATGGTATGTAAATACGGAATTTTTCATCATCCGATTTTTATTTTGCGCAATCCAAGTTGCGACGTCAAAAACATAATCAGCCTTTCACCGGCAAAGTCACAGCGTACTCGTGCCCCAATCAGGAGGACACTAAAAGAAGCGTATACGGGATCGATTCCGGAAAATTGAACTTTTATCAAAAATGTTTTATCATATAAAATGATTTCAAGTAATATCTCAGCTGATATGTAGAATGTCTACTGGAACATTTTTCTGACTCGTCTGGTCATATCTACGTTCTATCTACAATGTTGTGATTGATTGTAAAGCGAACTGTGCAGAGAGGCCGGGAGCAGGGTATTATGTGTCTGGTGTGGTCAATTATACCATGTAATTTCTTTTATGTCTAAGAAAATGTGTTGAAGAAAAAAATCATAAGAGGAGTGCATCATCAACCTTTGGTTTGCATCGATGATGTAATGGTAAGCGTGGTCGCATTGATCGATGTAGATCGCTGGCAATCTCTACCCAGAGTTGTCGATCCTTACACTCACTGGAGTGAGTGTAAGGACCGACAACTCTGGGTAGAGATTGGATCGCTGGTTCGGGTCTCGGTCAGGTCTGACTAAAGACCGGTTTGTTGCTTCTCCACTAATCATACAACATTAAGGAGTAAAAAGACCAACCACTGATGGTCTCGGAATCCGGATAATGTGTCCGAGTGGAGCGACATGTCTATCCACCGACCGGCTGATGTTTCAGTGACATAGCACTATAAAAATCTTTGCGTCTAACAACAATTAGGGACCGTCGTGGTCGTGATCTTATGGTAGTTGAATTTACAACTACCTATGCAATCTGTTCCTATCACCAATTATGTTGTGAGTTCGAATCCCGCCCAGGGCGAGGAAACTGCGAGATGTACAACATTATGTGATAAAATTTGTCAGTGACTTACGACAGGTTGGTGCCGTTTTCTCCATCAATAAAACTGACCGCCACGATATAACTGAAATATTGTTGAAAGAGGCGTTAAACCCCATAAAACCAAACCAACTCGCTCAAACATTGATTTCACGAGTACCTTTACCATATTTATCGGAATTTCTTGAAATATTTAATTACCGTATAATCTCAAACTTATAAAACGTGTATGCTTACATATCAGTCTAATTAAGGATTGATCTCATTTTTTTTCGGTTCATGAAGAAATAAACTCTAAAATGTGGTACACACTGAGTAACCAGCGAAGCGGGTTACGCAAGGATGTGTACAACATTTTTGAGTTTATTTCGAATGAACAGAACAAAAAATTGTGATCAATCCTTATAAATTAATTCCTAATTATTTTTTTTCTTGTCCTAAAATATTTTGACAGATAATAATTGCTTAAAAAGAAATAAAATTAAAAATTTTCCTAACATGTGACTTCCGGTTAAAATTTTTATCTATGACATGATGGATACAAAATTCTAACCAATCAAATTTAAGCATTTGCTACAAATTTATTTATTTTTATTTATTAGAAATCCGAAATCTTAAGCTGCGCTCTTATTTAAACAATAAACTGCACTTAAATACAATACATGTATATCATATTTTTTTTCAAAGGGAAGAACAATGCAGTCATATGATTAAAAACTCACATGATCGAAGTTTCTACTATTAATAGAATTGTGAAATCTAAAGGTACTTTTAAGGTAGGTTGGTCATAATTTACTTAAAATAAACTTTAAAGATGACTATGTATCATGTTTCAATATTTTGTAAAAGATTTATTTGTTTTTAATACAATAGTATATGTTGAAGCAAAAATCGAAAGTTAAATGTTTCTGGTTTCGTTTTGATTTTCCTGGTCAGCTGATTATATATCGTGTATCTAGTGTGTAATGGCTAGTTGTATCTTCAATGTAAGTCTATCTTTATCACTTTTCTAAAATTTTGTGGATTTATTCCAATAACGTTGAATAACAGTCCTAGTTATCCTTTTTAATGTATCCATTTAAAAAAATTATTATAGAAACATTTATGTATATGTTAGAATATCGGATTGTTTAAAGGGATCTCCCTGTCTATTATTGTTCGTATGGCAGTTGGATTTATATCTACCGATGTCATCACTTACAAATCTGAGTAGGTGACGAAAATCATGATAAGTCGCTGATAAATCTATAATCCAAGTCGGAGTAGTTGACGAAAATCTTAAGCTGTGCTCTTATTTAAATAATAAACTGCACTTAAATACAATACATGTATATCATATTTTTTTTCAAAGAGAAGAACGATGCAGTCATATGACTAAAAACTCACATGATCGAAGGTATTATAAATTATCTATTTATGATAAAAGTTTCTACTATTTATAGAATTGTGAAATCTAAAGGTATTTTAAAGGTAGGTTGGTCATAATTTACTTACAATAAACTTTAAAGATGACTATGTATCATGTTTAAAATTTTGTAAAAGATTTATTTGTTTTTAATACAATAGTATATGTTGAAGCAAAATTCCAAAGTTAAATGTTTCCAGTTTCGTTTTGATTTTCCAGGTCAGCTGATTATATATCGTGTACATAGTGTGTAATGGCTAGTTATATCTTCAATGTAAGTATATCTTCATCACTTTTTTCAAATTTTGTGGATTTATTCCAATAACGTTGAATAACAGTCCTATTAGTTATCCTTTTTAATGTATCCATTTAAATAAATTATTATAGAAACATTTATGTATATGCTAGAGTATCGGATTGTTTAAAGGGATCTCCCTGTCTATTATTGTTCGTATGGCAGTTGGATTTATATCTACCGATGTTATCATTTACAAATCTGAGTAGGTGACGAAAATCATGATAAGTCGCTGATAAATCTATAATCCAAGTCGGAGTAGTTGACGAAAATCACGATAAAGTCGCTGACAAACTTATAAGTTGGGTTGGAGTAGCTGACGGAAATCGTGACAAGTGACTGAAAACTTATAACACAAGTAGCTGGCGAAAAGCTCAATAAGTCACTACTGACAAACTTATAACATAAGTCGGAGTAACTAGAGAAATCCTGATAAAACTTACAAGACAAATCAAGTGTAGCTGGAGAAAATCTCCACAAAGTCACCTACAACAGTTGGAAAAATCACAAGTCAAGGACAAACCTATAGCCATAACACACCATATTGACATTTTCAAAAAAAAAAAAAAAAAATCTATATACAGTTAGATGGTATATAAAATATTTTTTTGGAAAATGTCAATATGGCCTAAGATAGTAATAAAACATGCAGGGCGCTCTAAAATTAAACATACATAGATACATAGATAACGTATTATATACCATATACAGAAAAGATTCCTGATACGTGCTAATCTGGGTCACGGGTCATTGTGAGTAGCATGTGTAGTCACGTGAACAGATATGGTGTTGAAAAAACTGTTGGTACTCATAAAATATTGATAAATGCAATACAAGTTTATGTTTGTCTTCAAGAAATATGATAGACAAAACCATGTGTGAAGTTTTATGACGAAATATTCTGGAATATTGTTGATCATTGATTTAAAAAGAAAAAAGGGGAAAAAGGGGGTGAATTTTACAGTTAAATAAATGTTATGTTTCGACAGTTTAAAGAGAAAAATATAAAGTTGTTGCGACTAAAGCTTAAATCAGCGTTAAAAATGGAACAAATATCAGTGGTTTTGTAAATGAGATTTATTATAAATAGAAAATCTGAATTTATTATTTAGTAATTTATTATTAATGGTACAATTTTATATCCCTTGGGGGGGGGGGGGGGGGGG
>MJUT01062886.1:290698-311317 GCA_002080005.1 Gigantidas platifrons
GGGTAATACTCTTTCTGTCATGCTGTAAAACTGGGGGTAATACTCTGACTGTCTGTCATGCTGTAAAATTGGGGGTAATACTCTGACTGTCTGTCATGCTGTAAAACTGGGGGGGTAATACTCTTTCTGTCATGCTGTAAAACTGGGGGTAATACTCTGACTGTCTGTCATGCTGTAAAACTGGGGGTAATATTCTGACTGTCATGCTGTAAAACTGGGGTAATACTCGGACTATCTGTCATGCTGTAAAACTGGGGGTAATACTCTGTCTGTCATGCTGTAAAACTGGGGGTAATACTCTGTCTGTCATGCTGTAAAACTGGGGTAATACTCTGCCTGTCTGTCATGCTGTAAAACTGGGGGTAATATTCTGACTGTCTCATGCTGTAAAACTGGGGTAATACTCGGACTATCTGTCATGCTGTAAAACTGGGGGTAATACTCTGTCATGCTGTAAAACTGGGGGTAATACTCTGTCTGTCATGCTGTAAAACTGGGGTAATACTCTGACTGTCTGTCATGCTGTAAAACTGGGGGTAACAGTCAGAGTATTACCACAGTTTTACAGCATGACTGACAGTCAGAATATTATATATATTTAAAGTTTTGGAGCAAGTAAACCACGTGGCTTAAACACAATAACCAAAATCTGCTAAGGTCACCTATGTCTGAGGGAGGAGAATCTTAGTTTTAATAATAATTACATTATTTAGAAACAGTAAATTTCATTATAATATATTTAGTAAGCCATGTCAGTCTTATCAAAAAAATATTCTTCGTCAGTCTAAAATCTACAAAAAACACTTCGAAAATTCAAATTTCTGAGGTATGTGAACTTTAGGTCACTTTGGTCATGTGACATACAGTTTGATAAATATGCTGTTCATATGAACGGGAATTTTTGATAAGCTCTGCCCACAAATTTTGTCGCACTACCGCAAATTCCCCTTTACGTGGAGAAAATAATGGCATGATTTCAATACAAAATATTACAAGCATCAGTAGTTTAATGTTTATTTTATTTGTTGAAAATGTAAAATGCATCCAACAAAACAATGAAAACTTAACAAAAATCAACAAAAAATGTTGTGACCATTTTTTTTCTTTAGAGTTGTCTCCACTTACATAAGCATTTTGGAAATTATTTAATTTGATAATTTTAAAATTTGTTTTCACTTGAAATGATGTTAAAGTTTTTTTTCTTATCATACATAAATGGTGGCAAACAATTTATAATACTAGAGTTTTAATTATAATTATAGGTGCCATGGAGATTGTTCCTATGCAAGAAAGATAACTCTCTATTATTGTAAAATTTGATTAAAAAAGACAACTCTCTATTTTTTGTATCATGTGACTATGTTACATTGACAGTATCTAATTCAATGAGTCACAGTATCAATGCAATCTTACATAATGTAAGAAGTATATAATGAAATAAAATAAAATATCACAGTCATTTTAAATCTTGCATACAAAAGTGCTCCTCATCTCAATATGAAATTCAATGTGAAACTAATAAGCTGAATAAAAGATTACAACTTGTACATCAAACATTGTACTGAAAGTATCTTTAATTAAAGCTAAAATATTATTACGATCATATCTGTGAAATGACAATCAGCAGTGACACATTATATAAATTTACTGATATTTAATGATTAAAGCAATGTTTGTAAAAAATTAAATGAGAATGATGTTAATTCTCAAACTTTTAGGAATGTCTGTAAAAAAATATCTTTAAAATGATATTAATTCTTAAATTTTAATAAATGTTTGTAAAAAATAACATGAGAATGATATTAATTCTCAAATCTTTAGGAATGGTCATAAAAAACAACATGAGAATGATATTAATTTTCAAATTTTTAGGAATGTTCATAAAACAATAACATGAATATGATATTAATTCTCACATTTTTATGGAAGAATTTACCATTTTCGATCAAGTAATACAGATGTTGATTTTAGAGGTAAGTAAATGCTGCATGTGATCTTACGTCCTTGGCAGACATCAGCTGATTTAATGTGAGAGTAAATGTCGCGTGTGATCTCACGTCCTGGCAGACATCAGCTGATGTAATGTAAGAGTAAATGTCGCGTGTGATCTTATGTCCTGGCAGACATCAGCTGATGTAATGTCAAAGGAGGATATAAAACACTAGAAACTCGTGATAATCTCGTCAGTTCTCGCGGTAATTTTAATCTCTCTGGTAACGCCTTCTTTATTTCTACTTTGGGTAGTAGTTGTTGATCAAGTGTAGAGGCTTTTCTCTTCTGAAATGAGACATATTGGAAACAATGAGTGTCTGCTCAACACTGGTCATATTATCTATATAATAGACAAAACACATACATAAACAAGGGCAACGCAAATAGGGTTCCAGATTCTCTTAAGGACTAAGTATGTACCAAGTTTGGTCAAAATCCATTGAAGGATGTTGATTCTAGAGTGTTCACAAGGATGTTACGGAAGGACGGAAAGTAGCGTTACTATATCCCTTCGCAACTTCATTGGCGAGAGGATAATAAAGGAATGAGAAATGTTTTTAATGTTAAAACATGCACTCATTAAAGGGAGATAATTATGTAATAGAAAAAATACTTCAGGAAATTAATCTAAAATGAAAAACATTACATAATTATCTCCCTTAAAAAGAGTTAAATGTTGAACATTAAGGGTTAGGGTTATGGTGCTTACCCTCACATTCAACAATATTTCAGTTATATCGTGGAAGTCAGTTTTATTGCTAGAGGAAACCGGAGTACCCAGAGAAAACCACCGACCTGCCGAAAGTCACTGACAAACATAGTGCTGTATCCAGTACACCCTACCATGAGCGAGATTCGAACTCACTACGTTAGTGGTGATAGGCACTGATTGCATAGGTAGTTATAAATCCAACTACATACGATCATGACCACGACAGCCCTTTGTTAAACATTTATCATTCCTTAATTTATTTATGAATAATTTAGAAAACTACAACAACTTAATCTAAAATGAACAAAAAGATTTGTACACAATTAAGGGGCATAATGACCTAATGACCCCAAAATAAATAGGGTTCTTGCCCTTCCACAGAGGAATCATGTGGCTAAGTTTGGTAATGATCTCATATACATAACTAAAGTTATTGTGCGGAAACCTGTGTGGACGCCCGCCATATCCAATCACATAATACGGCCCATCTCGAGATGGGCGTATAAAAATAAACGATAAGTCTAAAAATGTATTTGGCTTGCATTTTATGGTCACTGACTGTGTATAAATTGTAAATAATTATTATTGAACTGAAAATGCTTAGACAGAGAGGAGTTCCTATCCGTAGTCAGATGAAGTGTACCTAACCCAGGTCAATAACGAGTACCTACACTAGGACAATAACATGACCTAACCCAGGTCAATAACGAGTACCTACACCAGGACAATAACATCACCTAACCCAGGTCAATAACGAATACCTACACTAGGACAATAACATGATCTAACCCAGGTCAATAACGAGTACCTACACCAGGACAATAACATCACCTAACCCAGGTCAATAACGAGTACCTACACCAGGACAATAACATCACCTAACCCAGGTCAATAATGAGTACCTACACTAGGACAATAACATGATCTAACCCAGGTCAATAACGAGTACCTACACTAGGACAATAACATGACCTAACCCAGGTCAATAACGAGTACCTACACCAGGACAATAACATGATCTAACCCAGGTCAATAACGAGTATCTACACCAGGACAATAACATGACCTACCCCAGGTCGATAATGAGTACCTTCCCAAGGCCGATAACGAGTACCTAGTATCCTCAGTCAGATAATGAGTACCTACCCCAGGCAGATAACGAGTACCTATCCCTAGTCAGATAACGAGTACCTATCCCTAGTCAGATAACGAGTACCTATCCCTAGTCAGATAATGAGTACCTACCTAAGGCCGATAACGAGTACCTATCCCTAGTCAGATAATGAGTACCTATCCCTAGTCAGAAAACATGTACCTTACCCCAGGCTTATAACATGACCTATCCCAGGCTGATAACGAGTACCTACCGATGATAAGTTCTGCATCTTTTTCTTGACCACAGTATAATATTTACAGTATCTATCATGCTCCTTTCTAATGTAAGGTACACTAATTCTAGACTCTGTAGCTGGGGGAGGGGGTATTGGATAATCCCATTCGTAATCAGGACTGTACACACTTCCTGGTAAACGACGGTAATCTATATCGTCAATAAACTGTGTGGTACTAGATCTGAAATATAAAAACAAACAGACAGTAGTCTCCCTTTTATAAGGAGGGGGCTGTCGTGGTCATGATCATATGGTAGTTGGATTTATAACTACCTATGTAATCAGTGCCTAGCACCACTAAAGTTGTGAGTTCAAACCCGTTCATGGTGAGGTGTACTTGATACAACATTATGTGATAAAGTTTGTCAGTGACTTAAGACAGGTTGGTGGTTTTCTCCGGGTACTCCGGTTTCCTCCACCAATAAAAGTGACCGCCACGATATAAATGAAATATTGCTGAAAGTGGCATTAAACACCATAAACCATAAAAAAAATGCCCTTTTATTAGCACACCTCCATTATAATAAAAGGGTTTACAAATTTAGTGGTGGATTCTTCTGTAATTGCATATACAGCAAAACTAGTTTACATCAAACCGTTCCCATAACAATTAGCTCCTTATGATATTTGATAAAATATATTCCTAACTGAATAAAAAATATAACCGTTGTCATTGTTACCATCATTATTGTACGGTAGCTTGATATACATACCAACAAAACTATTTATCTTCAAATATAAAGAGAGGGGAGATAATTGGTGTCATGTATCATGCCAAAAAAAATGACAATTATGCCTGCACTAGACAAACCTACTGAGATGAATGTTTACATGATACAGATCATTTAGTTAAAAACATGATGACATGACGACACAGATGTTTTCAGGAAAGTATATTAACACTGAAAAAAAGTATTTAATATTAAATGCATGTAAGCCTCAGGAATATCCTGGACTTCTATTTATCATTCCCACCCCCTTTTTCCCTCAGTAATAAAATTTTACAAAAATCTTATTTGAGTTTATGATCAAGGAAGACAAAAATTGACAATAGTCTTAACTGACATCTCACCTTTCAGTATTTGCATATTTGTGAACAATGGATGGTAGAGGTCGTTTGATTGAATGTGTCCCTGTACTGCTGCCACCTAGTGTTGAAGTAGCGTCTGACATTGAAGAATATCGTTCAGGGTATGTGTCATGTGATACAGGTACTGGAACATCTGTCGTCCATTGCATTTGTAATATTCCATATTTAGATTGACCTTTGTCCCTAAAATGATGAAATAACTTGATCATGTGACATTGGAAATGGTCATGTGACATGTCATAGATTCTACCTGATTCAAGACAAGAAATATTTTGTACTTAATTTGTAACCGTAGTTTAAAACATAATTTTCTCTCACGTTGGTCATTTAACCTCCTTTTGTGAAACTTTGATTTATTCAATACAGTGAAACCTGTCTAAACCGAACCCTAAAAATGATGAAAAATGTAAAAATCAAACTTCTCAATGTAGGAAATCTTTGTTAATATAAGTTTAATAAATACCTGTCTATTCTGAACGAGGGTCTGGGTGGCTAAATGAGTTAGGTAGTTAGATTACCTAACAACTCATACAAGGTTATCACCAATACGGCGTGGGTTCATGCCCGGCTTTGTAAATTACAAAAAAGGGTGCATTCGACTCGCAGCTGCAAGTGATAAAGTTTACCAGTTGCTTGCCCATGGTCGGTGGTTCTCTCCGGGTACTCCGGCTTCCTCCACCACTAAAACTGGTCGCCATGATATAGCTGAAATATTGCTGAAAGTGAGGTTAAACACCAAAATTCAAATTCATATTCTATTCTGAAGACATTGCCATTAAAAACTCATTTATTTGTTTAACATGTTTCATGTGTTTACTTCAAGAATAATTTTTTAGGTACTAGTATTCAGTTATTTCGTGACATTCTCAATATTTGTTCAAAATAAAAAAGCTCATCCTGGAAATCATCACACTCATCTTCATAATCATCATCATCATCATCATCATCATTTATGATTTGTTGCATTTTGTGAAAAATAATTCTGTCCAGACATTAAATTCACCCATCCCCCCCTTTTTCCCCACCTAAGATAAGAAAATGATGGTTTACCAATACAAGAACACTTTTAATATTTTGACAGAATGTTATTTGTAATGTGGTCATAAGTTATTGTTTGTTTTCCTTGCCAATAACTCTCTGAAAGAGATGCCGACTCTAATGTGAACACATTATCTTTCTGTTTCCGGTTCGTCTGTATTGTATTTCTCAAATCATGAATCTTTCGTACCTAACCATGTCAGACCATTAAGTTACGATTTTTTTTTACAAATGACAATGTACCAAGAAACTAGGTTTTAAGAACGTATTTAATGAAGAATACGAACTTTATCAATCTGAAGAAACTTACGAATATATATTTTCAAAATACAAATAGTGAAAATGATAATCGTTTTGGTTTATTCTAAAGACCGGTCTAGTTGAATGCCGATCTATGTTTGGGGCGAATTATATATTCTTTAAGGGAAGTTACTCGATTAGGATTATGCAATGGTCAAGTTTAGTTTATATTCACAGAAAACGCTTATTTAAAGAAATAAACATGCTATTGCAAGAAAGATCGACTTTTAAAGACACTGTTTGACGGTTCGACAAAGAGAAAATTGTTTCCTGACCAAATTTTTACTGGACTTTCGGACAGATATGCCGAAAACATCGTCGGACCGGCTTGATTTTTACCTGTCAGGTCTGATGGTCCGGCATATTTCGATATGTCTGTTTCTTGAAGTAAATTTGTAGGTCCATTTGATTTTGATGGTATTTCATTCAGTGAAACAGGAAATCAGCTTTTGTCAGAGAAAACTGAATGTACAAGTCAAACAGACCTCATGATGAGCATGAACTAGAATAAGATTTATATCCAGGAACCTCACTTAAGTTTACAAAACTTACTCTGATTTTGTGTGTACACCAAGTTTACCAGGAATTGACTCAATTCTGTGTTGTCTGTCTGATAATGGAGGCATATCCTGAACAAATAAAAAATGAAAAAAATTTGAACTAGATTGTTAATGGCCATTTCTTGCTATTCATAGACTAACTCAATTCAAGAAATGAATTTTGTAAATAAGTCACATCAGAATATTGAATAATCGAATTTGTAAAATTTTGTAAAAATCAATGTGGTTATCTCCCTTTTTTTGTATGTAATAAATTTTGAAATTGTTAACTTGCATTGCTTTACAATACAATAAAACACCTTTATATCAACACACAGCTTTGATGGCATTGATGATTGCCTTTCATGTTTTTAGTTCCGTGTTGTGATGTCAGCTACTATTTCAGAGCAAAAACAAGATGAACTGTGAGCTAATGCTCATTTATGATACCCCTGCATATATGTTCAATGTGTATAAAAATCAACAAAGTCGGCAAACAGGAAGTAGGAATCTGACGGGTCCAAAACACTTCCCACAATATGGCATACCTATATGAAGCTTGTGACCAAATATTAGATTTCTGCCATCAATAGTCTCTGAGAAAAATGTGACAAAAAATATCTTGGACAGACGGAAGGACAGAGGTAAAACAGTATACCCCCTTCCGGTGGAGCGGGGGTATAAAAAAAGATGTTCAGTTTGTCTTTACTCCCATTTGTTTTGTCAGTAAGGTTCACGTTTTATTTATGTTACTTGTATTTATTTACTTATACTGGTGTCCAACACAATTCCACATCAGATAATGTATGTGTTGCTGAACAGTAACATGACGGGTGTCACTGGTGGAGCAGGAACTACTTACACTTCAGGAGCATCTGAGTTCTCCCACAGTTTATAGTGGCGTTCGTGTTGCTCAATAGTCAGTTTTATGTGTAGTGTTTTGTAGATCATTGTTTGTCCTTTTTGACCTTTTTCATTTGGTCATTGGTTTGTCCTTCTTCAATTAATGTCGGGTCCGGGTGGCTCAATGAGTTAGGTCGCTGGACCTAACAACTCATACAAGCTTATCACCAATAGCTTTGTAAATTACAAAAAAGGGTGTACTTGACTCGCAGCCGCAAGTGATAAAGTTTACCAGTTGCTTGCCCATGGTCGGTGGTTCTCTCCGGGTACTCCGGCTTCCTCCACCACTAAAACTGGTCGCCATGATATAGCTGAAATATTGTTGAAAGTGGCATTAAACACCAAAAATCAATCAATCAATCAATCAATTAATGTCCAATGATTACCCCCCTTTGATATCTTCTAACTTTTCTTCAGATGAAATTTATGATTGCTTGCAGACCTTCTTTTGCAAAATAAAATCCAAGCTCAAGAAATTTCCCCAGAATAATATTGAAACATTAGGGTATCCATTCTTTCATTTTTGAAAAATATGGGATACTGTGAATTCATTTTTATTCGTGGTATACAAATTTTCGTGGTTTTCGTGGGTGCCAGCAAACCACGAATTTAAATGTTCGACGAAAAATGACCATTTGATTTGCGTTTGGAGGTAAGTAAAGTTTTAACAACACAAACGTTTGTAGCCATGTAGGTAATTCAACTTTGTTACATGATCTAATTGTAATGCATGTCTTGTGAATCTAATATAAATGTACCCGTGTGTCATTTTGTGATTGATAAACATGTAAACTCTTGGAAAAAATGTTTATTGTTGTGATATTTATGAAAACATTTTGCGGTAATAACTTCCGGTATTTTTGTATTGTTTAATGAAGTGTTGATACAAATAAATACAAAACATTTTTGGTAAAATTTCAATCATTATTGTCGCCTTTTATAATTTCTGTGTAAACATTTTGATTGACAATCATAAAGTTTATTGGTGATAATAATCGGATTAACAGTCGATATACTGGTATCATATACACCCGGAGGTCCGGATTTTAATTTGTCGACACGTGATGTTTAACTGCTGTGACATAAAAGTTTACACCTTTTTTCTTTACCATTTAATGCAACTGTTTTATATGTATCATTTATGGCATGTCATGTTCCCGTAGGCATGTCATGTTCCCGTAGGCATGTCATGTTCCCGTAGGCATGTCATGTTCCTGTAGGCATGTCATGTTCCCGTAGAGTACAAAGAATTATAATTTAAGTTTTGACTCCTAGTGTGAAGTTTAGCAAAAACATACCCTTTTTGTGAAATATTAATTAATTAAGAAACAAATGTAAATGGTACTGTCAAAATTATGCAATAAAATAATTATCAAAATTGTAACAAGCTGATAATGACAATGATCCATATTTGTTTGGCGTACTTGTAAATTTACTTAAAATGAACACTTTATCGTAGAATCGCAACACGCAAAATCAGGCTTCGTAAGCGATTATACTCAACCATTAGAGCCAAACAAATGTTGCTAGATTTGTGTATCGAGTTAGGTAAATGAGTTTGCCAGACATTCATTTATGGATATATTGTGACAAAATATGGATGTAATAGTTTGAAATATATAATTTCACAAGGAGGTTTGTATTATTTTACATTCAACATACATCTTCTTGTAAAATTTTGGATGTGAAGTAAAATATAATCGAATTATGGGCCAAATTTTACCAGCGAGCTGCTGTTAAGTTCGGATCAGAATCAGGATTATTTTTAGTTAGACAAATTTTTCTGAATGGTATTTTGTTCTTTTGTAAGGTATTTTTGCCTTAATAATTATATATAAAAACAGAAAATATAGGTTATATATTTTTATAAAATAAATTAATTAAAAAACATGTGTCTTCTTAGAAAAAGGTAAATCCGAGGATTTATGATTATGCAAAGCAGATGTTTGTTTACAAATAATAATTATATATATCAGTGTATTTTGTAAACAACTAATGGTACATAGATATCTAACATAGTTAACACTTAATCCAAATATATAAGCTTATAGACAAACTGTGTTAATCACTATATTGGTTAATTTTTTTTTCAGTAGTAATTTTATAATACTATACAGTACTATGATTATCTCCCTTTAATAAAATTCCTAAAAAGCATTTTCCCCAATAATTAGTGTTAATTCAACTTTTTGCATTTAATTGTTATATTTTGAAATTGTTATCAATATTAAACAATAACTTTTTTTAGGTTAATATTTATAAGAATGTTGTAGTTGCAATTATTATGAATATTATAGTTGCAATTATTTAAATTAAATATACCTACCTTGAAGAACTTTTGGATTTATTTATATAATCAACGCCCACTTTTCTATAATTATAATGCCGAACTTCCTACGGTCTTTTCCGAATATTATAATTATACTACGGTATGTTCTGACTTATTTCGGTCGATTCTAAATTAACATACACACGTAAAAAAACTATCCAATTAAAAGTTTCTCGATATATGCGAACTGGACGAGAATTCCTTTACTTATTATAAAATCCTGAGATACATCGAATGGTAAAATCTGCCATTTTCTGGCATGTTATTTGCCGATTCCATCCCCTTTCCCTATGACATCCCCTGGCAAAATCTACAAATTTGAAATGGCAATCCACGAATTTAACTATCCCACGAAATGCCTTTTTTCCCAATCCACGAAAATTGGTAACAACGAAATTAAATGAATTCACAGTAATTAGTGACAGTTCTAAAATATGAAATATCATAGGATTTGCTGCCTGTGAAAAACAAAGATATCCTAGAATATTCAACAAATTTTTTGCAGGGTTTTTCATACCTTATCTCCACCGACTTTGACAGACTTGAGCAGTCTAAGCCCTGCCTCTCCTGGAAGCATGGGTAGACTGTCATTGATATAATTAATGACAGCAGCACTGCCAGGTTTTATCTTTCCCTCTGTATAATCTTTCTTCACCATTTCCATTCTTTTCCTTTCCAAAGCTGTTGGTGTTTGGAAAAACTTGATCCATTCTGGGTCTGAAGTTCAATTCTTATAATTATATTTAAATCACACCAAAATTTAACTTAGTTGAATTTTTCGTTGTGAATTTTATTTGTGTTAGATTATTTGCTGTTGGAAATTACTATGCCATTGATTGTTTACATCTGACGTCGTCATGGAGGCACGTGCAAGTTCGGGTTTGAGTTTCATTTGGATGTTTGAAACATCTCTTTTATAATCATGTGACCACTTCATAACCAATCATATTGTAACATTTCAATGAAACACGCAAGTAATGTAATTATCAAAAATTACAAAGTTTTATATTAAACTATTATGGACATTTAACACTCTCCACTTTCAACAATATTTTATTTTTAATATTATTACAAAATAGAGACCTTAAACAACAGTTTTACCAATATCATCAAAATTAACAAGCATGTTTTACCTCAAATAATTTAACACAAAAAGATCATGACATATGGAGTTGGAAATCCACATCATTGCATGTGACAGGCACAATAATGTGGT
Organism: Gigantidas platifrons; assembly: GCA_002080005.1. Lineage (NCBI taxonomy): Eukaryota > Metazoa > Mollusca > Bivalvia > Mytilida > Modiolidae > Gigantidas > Gigantidas platifrons. Next base: position 302,209 of record MJUT01062886.1, read on the forward strand.
GGGGTTAAACTGACAACCCCAATTAATGAGCCCATCCCCTTTATACAAACTATATTATATAAACCTTTTACTATAGATGATGATTTAGGTGACACCCCTAGATAAGCCCTTCCCCATTCAAACATGCTATATCATATTCAAACCTTTTTGTCTGTGCAATAGTTTGGTTGACACACCAAGATAAGCCCTTCCCCATTCAAACATGCTATATCATATTCAAACCTTTTTGTCTGTGTGATGGTTTGGTTGACATCCCTAGATAAGCCCTTCCCCATTCAAACATGCTATATCATATTCAAACCTTTTTGTCTGTGTGATGGTTTGGTTGACACACCCAGATAAGCCCTTCCCCATTCAAACATGCTATATCATATTCACACTTTTTTCTCTGTGCAATAGTTTGGTTGACACACCAAGATAAGCCCCTTCCCTTTAAACATGCTATATCATATTCAAACTTTGTTCTCTGTGTGATAGTTTGGTTGACACACCCAGTTAAGCCTCTCCATTTTAAACATGCTATATCATATTCAAACTTTTTTCTCTGTGTGATAGTTTGGTTGACACACCCAGTTAAGCCTCTCCATTTTAAACATGCTATATCATATTCAAATCTTTGTGTTATGATTAAGTTGACACCCCATGGATAAGCTCCTCCACCTCTAACTCTAACCTTTTTCTCTGGGTGATGATTTTATAGACATTCCCCCTATTAGTGATGGCTTGCTTGACACCCCGTGGATAAGCCTCTCCACCTATATAACTTTATATTACTCAAACCTTTTTCTCTGGGTGATGATTTTATAGACATTCCCCCTATACTGCCGGTACTACTGGACTTCACAGGAGACAAATTATGATGGGAACCTATTCTTGATCTGTAACTCAAAGCTGAAAATATAAACATAGATTTACATCTGTGGCAATTCAAATTATGTTCTACATGAAAAAATAATTCATACATATTTTAATGAAACAGGCTTAGGTTTATGTTTTTGGAGTTTAATGCCACTTTCAACAATATTTGAGTTATATCGTGGTGGTCAGTTTCATTGGTGGAGGAAACCGGAGTGCCCGGAGAAAAACACTGACCTGTCACAAGTCACTGACAAACCTCATTAACATAATGTTGCATTGAGTGCAAGTCTGTCTTCCATAATTTATAAGCTCATACCCCCCCCCCCCCGTTTTGCAAAAAAGTCCTTTAATGTCAATGGATTGTACTAAATTCTTAATAAAAATGGTTAAACTAAGGTGACTTCTTCTTACCTTAATAAAAACGTAAATATCCAATTTAGTGTGCCTGACTCGTTTCAAGAATAACCTCATGAGGTACAATTTGATTTTTGATTTTTGGTGTTTAACACCACTTTCAACATTATTTCAGATATATCATGGCGACCAGTTTTAGTAGTGGAGGAAGCCGGAGTACCCGGAGATAACCACCGACCCTGGGCAAGTAACTGATAAACTTTATCACTTGTGGCTGCGAGTCAAGTGCACCTTTTTTTGTAATTTACAAAGCTGGGTGCGAACCCACGCCGTATTGGTGATAGGCTTGTATGAGCCACACGGGTCCCTTCATTAGGTACGTTCAAAGTCAAAGATTCAAATGCAAATAATTCGAAAGGCTTTGGGAGCAATAAAACCAAAGGTTCTAAACAGTATAGTCAAAAATTGGTCACCTATGCCAGAGGGAGAAGAACCACGGATATGTTACACTTCTCATAAACACTTCCCGGTCCTTTCCTCATTCATGGCTTATCATCGGGTTTGTAACTAGATTAACACGACGGGTGCCATTAGTGGAGCAGGAACAGCTTACGATCTTTAGTTTTATGCATATGTTTTGTAGTTTGTCCTTTTGTCTTTTTTCTTTTGACCATTGTGTTGTCTGTTCTTCTTCAATTTACGTATTCTGATCCCCTTTGGTATCTTCAAACTCTTTTTAGCTTTAAAAATAATTACATTATTTAGGAAGAGTAAATTTCAATAATTAATATAAGTATAAATGACACTTACGTTTAGTTTGGATCTTCTCTTTCATTAGACGTAGACTGGCTTTGTACGGTGAATGACCGTGAGATTCTGACACGTCACGACCAATACCCGAGTCCTGTATACTGATTATACCAGAGTCATTGGTGCTGAGTGTATCTCCTATCTGTAATAAAGAGGTATGGGAGCACTGAATGTAACTATAAATGTTGTGCATACAGTGAACTATGACCTTACCCAACTGCATATATTAAAGGTTCTTTCACAAACTTTACCAACTATTCAATAACCTTTGACCTTACCGACTATAACTATCCAATGGCCTTTGCTGATTGTACCCAACTATAAACTATTCAATAACCTTTGACCTTACCTGACAATAACTATCAAATGACCTTTGACCTTACCAGACTATAACTATCAAATGACCTTTGACCTTACCAGATTAACTATCAAATGACCTTTGACCTTACCAGACAATAACTATCAAATGACCTTTGTCCTTACCAGACTATAACTATCAAATGACCTTTGACCTTACTGGACTTCAACTGTCAAATGACCTTTGACATTACCAGACTATAACTGTTAAATGACCATTGACCTTACTGGACTACAACTATTAAATGACCTTTGATTTAACATAACAATATTATAACCTTTGACCTTACTAGACTAACTATCAAATGACCTTTGTCCTTACCAGACTATAACTATCCAATGACCATTGACCTTTCTGGACTATAACTATCAAATGACCATTGACCTTACCAGACTCCAACTATCCAATGACCTTTGATTTAACATAACAATATTATAACCTTTGATCTTACCTGACTATAGCCAGTCTTCATGAAGTTATCTCAGGATACTTTGGACATTCGGTCCGGTGGAAAAACTAGTTTCACTGGACCGAAGTCAAATTTACGGGACCGAATAATAAGAATTGATATAATATAAAAATGTATATAAAAATCTTTTTTAATGACGTTTGATGGCAATTTAGTGCACAGTCGAATTAGACAGGGAGTCTTTACGTGATTGTTCATGAGCAAAGTAATGTCAGTCGCTTTACATATCCAGTAGTGCATAGTTTCCAGTGAATGTAACTACATTTGTAAATATATGTAAATATCTGTGTTTACTTATTCCTTTTACTGTATGCTGTATGTGTATACAGATGTTGTATTTTTATTTGTAAAAGAGTAAAAGGTAGCAAATAATTTTTATTTCATAAGTTTATAAATTTGAAAATATATTCTGCAGTATGGTAAAAAAAAATTAAATGTATTAAAGTATACAATACACATCTTTTTTGAAAATTTTAGGACATCAATGGAAAATAAATATACACTAAAATTTACATTTGCAATTGAAATACAAATTGACAAGTTATTCACTTTAGTTTTGGTTACTAGTATCAATAAATTTTCATGCACATATTTTTCAATTAAATGTTCTTCTGTATGTTGTTATCTAAAATGTAAGGCTGATGTAGCCAACAATCTGTATCTAATTGTCTGATCCCGTTCCGAATTTTACATCAATGTCAACTTCCTGTTTTCATCCCTTATTAATTTCAGTTGACAACATGAATCTGTTGTCATCTCAAAACAAATACAACAAGATCAACTGTGAGCCAATGCTCACTTATCATACCCCCGCTGTTCGGCTGTTCAGGAAGTAGGAATCTGACAAGCCAAAAAAATGCTTCCCACGATATGGGTTACCTATATGAAGCTTGTGACCAAATATCAGATTTCTGCCATCAATAGTGGCTGAGAAAAATGCGACGAAAAATGAACATATATGTTCAATGTGTATAAAAATCAACAAAGTCGGCAAACAGGAAGTAGGAATCTGATGGGTCCAAAAACGCTTCCCACGATATGGGGTACCTATATGAAGCTTGTGACCAAATATCAGATTTCTGCCATCAGTAGTTGCTGAGAAAAATGCGACGAAAATTATCTTGGGAAGGACAGACGGAAGGGCGGACAGAGGTAAAACAGTATACCCCACTCCCCCTCTGGGGAGCGGGGATATAATTAAACATTGCAATCATTGATCCTCGAGGTGTGTGGAAGTCAACATATTTCTGTGTTCAGTGATATATTTCAGTTTTTATGCTCCAGGTGATTGGAAGTGTTCAGTCATTATAAAGGATGCCTACAATATGTACCAGTCTGACAGAATAAAAAAAATTTCGAGTCTGCCTGACATTTTAATAAAACTGAAAATTGAAATTAATGTCATTCTAGAAACTCCATTTTAATCACCTACTGGGCGACCGTTAATTTGTATCCATGTCAGAGTCCTCAGTGTCAGCTTTAATTTTTGTTTGACTTTTTTCCAGGGAATCACACATTCAACAAATTTTAAACCTAACATGGCATTCACCTGTGCAGAGCTACAAATTTTAGTATTAGCTAAAGTCCGAAACAATGTCGGACTTTTGGACCAGTGATATTTGACATTTTACCGGTCCCAGTTGGATTTCATCGGTTTTGATCGATGGACCGACACACTTCGTGAAGACTGTATAACTATTCAATAGCACTTGCTATTATCACACAGAACTATTAAATGACCTTTGATCTTACTTTACTATAACAATACCAAGACCTTTGACCTTACAAGACTATAACTTTCGAATATCATCAAATGACCTTTTGACCTTACCTGACTATAACTATCCAATGACCTTTGATATTATCACACATAACTAGCAAATGATCTTTGATCTTACTTAACTATAACTTTCTAATAACCATTGACCTTAGCTATAACTATCAAATTACCTATGACCCTATCAGACTATAACTATCTTAATAACCTTTGACCCTACCTGACTACAACTATCTAATGACCCTACTTGACTGTCAGTTTCGTCTGCTCCACCAAGTTGTGTTCTACTGAACACCTTACTGATGCTCTTATAATCTGTAAGAGAGAGAAAAAATAACAATCTTTAATTGAGCTACATCAACTTCATGCATGAAAAAAAATCTTATAGGGAGGGGACCAATGTTCCTAATCTTATACTGGATTTCTTTAATGGCTAAGATGTGTTAATGTGCTTAACGCCACTTTCAGCAATATTTCAATACGGTTGTTTCGAATCATGTCAATTCCGACCACGTTCCGTCTTTTTCGTGTCTTGACGTCTGAACAAATCGGCAGGCGACTTCCGGTGTTTACGCTATAACTGTAACAACGTCAGCATATCATAGTCGTAGATGCTGTAGATTATAAGTAATTGTAATATGGAGACGCCAAGAAAACCGCTGAATAAATACTGGTGTTCGGTACCCCACTATCTGTCTTATATAAGAAATATATACATAAAGGCAGATTGTTTTCCTTTGATGATGCTGACAGCCGCAAATAAAGAAAGAAAACAAATTTAATTTTAAAGAAGTATTTGTCTCTGCGTTGAAGTCTTTGATACAAATAAAATAATTTAATTGATATCTGTCTTTTACAGAAAATGTTAAGATTTTTTTAACTTGAGGATCGAACGTTAAAACGGCACATATCGATTGGAGTTTTTGTTGTGTACAATGACACCGGACGATCAGTGCCAGCAGTTCCATCGAAATCATGTGATCTGGCGGACGAAAATACCAAAATTTTGACGGAATGGAAATGATTCGAAACAACCGTATTACATCGTGACAGTCAGGTTTATTGGTGGAGAAAACTTCACCATGAACGGGGGTTAAATTACCATGGTAACAGAATGTTCTTTTAATGTGTTTTGTGTGTTATATATTTAGATGTGGTAACTAAGTGTTCTTTTAATGTGTTTTGTGTGTTATATATTTAGATGTGGTAACTAAGCATATCTTATTAAAGTCTATTTTTACAACAAGTTTTCAAACTAATTGAGATTTTTTTCTGCCCCTTTCTTTGTCTTAAAAATCAGTAATTTAGATTGTAATTTGGGGGTGGGTGTGAGTGCTGTTTAACTCCTGCTGAGTAATATGTCAGCTATATCATGATGACAACCAATCTAATTAAAATAAGATGTCATCACATTCTCCCACCATTGTATTTGTCACTACGTGAGAGATCTTTCAACATCCACAGAACCTTCAGAATACTGAACAGTCCCTGCTAACATCAAGGGAGCAGTATTTTACTACGTGAGAGATCTTTCAACATCCACAGAGCCTTCAGAATACTGAACAGTCCCTGCTAACATCAAGGGAGCAGTATTTTACATCCACAGAGCCTTCAGAATACTGAACAGTCCCTGCTAACATCAAGGGAGCAGTATTTTACATCCACAGAGCCTTCTGAATACTGAACAGTCCCTGCTAACATCAAGGGAGCAGTATTTTACTACGTGAGAGATCTTTCAACATCCACAGAGCCTTCAGAATACTGAACAGTCCCTGCTAACATCAAGGGAGCAGTATTTTACATCCACAGAACCTTCAGAATACTGAACAGTCCCTGCTAACATCAAGGGAGCAGTATTATACTGATTGATTTATGTCGAATATCAAGTCATATGTTAGGTACTAGTAAGAGTCCAATGGTTCAACCCTACAGAGATGCACAGCACGTCTTCATGTGGCAGAGGAGGGAGCCTTCTAGATGGTAGGTTGTCAGGTTATAATACAGAAAGACTGACCGTGGACCATATCAGGTAACGTCCCACATAGATGCACAGCATGTCTTCATGTGTCAGAGGAGGGAGCCTTCTAGATGGTAGGTTGTCAGGTTATAATACAGAAAGACTGACCGTGGACCATATCAGGTAACGTCCCACATAGATGCACAGCATGTCTTCATGTGGCAGAGGAGGGAGCCTTCTAGATGGTAGGTTTTCAGGTTATAATACAGAAAGACTGACCGTGGACCATATTAGGTAACGTCCCACATAGATGCACAGCACGTCTTCATGTGGCAGAGGAGGGAGCCTTCTAGATGGTAGGTTGTCAGGTTATAATACAGAAAGACTGACCGTGGACCATAGCAGGTAACGTCCCACATAGATGCACAGCACGTCTTCATGTGGCAGAGGAGGGAGCCCTCTAGATGGTAGGTTGTCAGGTTATAATACAGAAAGACTGACCGTGGACCATATCAGGTAACGTCCCACATAGATGCACAGCACGTCTTCATGTGGCAGAGGAGGGAGCCCTCTAGATGGTAGGTTGTCAGGTTATAATACAGAAAGACTGACCGTGGACCATATTAGGTAACGTCCCACATAGATGCACAGCACATCTTCATGTGGCAGAGGAGGAAGCCTTCTAAGATGGTACGTTGTCAGGTTATAATACAGAAACAGCCTTCGAAATTAGACTTTCGAATTTACATGGCCCAAAAATTTCAAAATTAGAATATTTATATAGATTCTATTGAACAAATTTGGCAAAAGTCACTGATCCGAATAAATTTTCATTGGCTGTGGGCCACCGTACCACTGCTAAGGTCGATGACTGCAGAAAGACTGACCGTGGACCATAGCAGGTAACATGTTTGAAGACCTCTTTTGTAGATATTAAAAAACAGTAGTCGTACTGTAGCCACTACAAAAGACAGAATTTTTAATCCCTACACAACTCTCCATACTTTTGCAGTGGCTGTCAAAAGTCGTTGACCCGGTTGACCCATCCACCACTCATTTCCATATAGTTTTCATATATTATTAAACTTGCTCTCATTCTGGATATAGCTGATATACTGCTTGCTAGATGTTAAACATCAATCAATCAATCAAGTTCTGCATCAATAATAATAACAACAAGATGTTGCACGCTATGTCGTGCTAAGAATACCCCCACTTGTTCATTTGTAAGTCGCACGGTAAACAGGAAGTAGATGTGCGGTAAACCTGGAAAGGGGAGACACAGAACAAGTCACCATGCCAAAGCCATATATCAAATATAAAATCATTTCTTCCAGTAGAAGCTGAGATATCTGTTACGAAAGTGTGAACGGACGGACGGACAAGGTGATTGCAATATCGCCCCCTCTCTATGAGTGGGGTTATAACATGAGCCTGTATGATCCCTCTAGAAAGTGGGGGTATAATAACAACATAGATATCTAATTTAGTGTGCACGACAATTGTCTTCATCAGGTACGCTCAATGTCAAAAGACTGGAAAGACAAATAATTTAAACGTTTTGGGAGCAGGAATATTTATGTCCGAGGGAGAGGAGAATCTTAGTTTTAATACTATCAAACCTTCTTTATTGACCACTTCTATTAAGCAATAACTTGTATGATGTGACCTTAATTCTAATTTCTCTTCACGGTGCATTTCATATTAATTAAACCTGTATTAAGCAACCACCTGTCTTATGTGACCATATATCAATGTTGCTTTGGAATGTCACATACATTTTGTAAGACAAATTTGACTGTAACTACAATAATAAATTAATTATTAAAAAAAATGAATTATGTCCTACCTTGTCAAATCATTTCATCTTCCCATGAGAAAAAAAAACTTGTTTAATTGTCCAGTTAGTAATAAACATTGACACAGTTCACATGTTACCACTACAGTATATGATAAGGTAGTTCTAATGTATATTTTTATTTTCTTGCTAGTTTTAATTATCCCCTAATCTTAAATACATGAATAAAAATCTATATATAATCAATAATACATACCAGTTAGAGATCAAATCTGATAAAAATTTTATGTAAATCAAACTAATTATTGATTTCTCCCTCCATACTCCCTAACATTATAGTTCCTGTCTTGACAATAAAAATTAATTATCTAACACTATATTTCTATGACATGTTACTAATATTAACGAGGCCAGGATAAGGTACTGGTAATTATGTTTTACCACTAACAAATGTAAAGATTTCATTAAAGATATTAATTGTGAAAAAAAAAAAATTAATTATCTAAGTTGTCACATAAGATCAGCAGAGCTTTAACATTAAATCAGCTTTATCAGCCATCGTTTGAAAGAAATTATTTATTACTACTAAGAAAAAAAAAAAATAAAGATTTTGTAAGTGTTTTATCAGCCATGTTTGAATGCAATTATTTATTTCTATTAAGGAAAAAATTATTAAGATTTAGTAAGTGTTCCCTTCTAGTAAACATTTGATTGAAATTATTTATTTC